>JAHVYB010000108.1:106424-166301 GCA_020623695.1 Calonectria henricotiae | reverse complement strand
CCCACTACCGGCATGCTCGCCCCAGCGTGGTGCTCTGCTCGTGTAGCTGTTCAGCCCTGGCACCCGTCACACCCCTGCGTAGAGCGTGACCGCTACTTGCCCTCTTGTAGTGACGCTTTGGTGCCACATCCTTAACGGGTGTCTCGCTATAGAAGTACGTCATAATATACCACACCGCTGACACCGAGCGCGACAAAACATACCATGTTGTGTTTGTTCTGTTTTCTTTGGGGGAGGGGGGGGGTGCCATGTGGTTTTTGATGCTCGCTTGCACCGCGCCAGGGCCGCCTCGGACTTGATTAGCGATTGCCGGCTCGTTAATCAATCTGTCTGCCTCCGCCGGGGTGGGCCGGTTTCCCTGCCCAAGAGCCCAAGAGCCCAAGAGCCCGGGCCTTTTTGATTTTCTGTTCCAGCTTCTTTCAAAGCTTCCAGCAAGGGTGAGGACGAAGGTCAAAACCCAACACCTGACACCAGACGTAACAGCGGCACTAGGGTGTGAGTGATGAGTGGAGCTTGTCGAGGCGTCAGGGGGCGTGGTTCAGACTGATCTACTGGGAGACCTGAGCCAAGCCAGTGAGCTGGCCTGATGTGACTGGATCAACAAATTCAAATTGGGAAGGATTGATCCAGAGTCACAGAGGTGGCGGCTTCAGAGCAAGCAGAACCAGCCAAACCGTAGGCGAGGGTGGGAAAAAAAAGAGCATTGGACGAGGCGGGCCGGACGCCAGCTCCACAGTTGGGCCTGAGTGCTTCGCCTGGACTCCAAAGGCGTTTGGGGGATTCCTTGCCAACCAAAGGGCTGATGCCGCTGAAGGTCACTCAATGGCTGGCGAAGGCGTGCGAAAACGGGTCCCGAGGACACCATCTGGGGATGCGTCGACAGATCAGATCCATTCTCGGCCGCCTGGTTTTCGTGGGTAGCCTGACAATGGGCTGGGATCTGGGATCCGGGGCGTATCAGCGCCAGCCGCCTCACTCGAGGAATTGCTCACACTCTTCACCTCACGCGGCCACCTGAATCCTCTAGTCTATTTCGGCGTTTAAGGAGTGGCTTTTGAGGCTTGATGCCCTGTTTGATGAGCCCATCCCCTGGCTGGCAGCCTTGGAAGATTCTGGGGTCGCTCTCGGCTCAGTTAGGTTTGAAATGGGCTATTGGTGACGAAAGTGCCCCGGACTAGGCTTTCAGTGTCGTTGCTTAGATAAAACGCGGACATCATGATGATCTATTAGAGGTGGTCTGGAGGTTTGGCTGGCTGTGTAAGAGGGCTGGTCTGGACGCAGGCACAGCCAGGCACATCCTAGACAGCACAGCCAGAGACCAACAAAATGAAATGGAAAGGCTAGTCGTTGGTTAGTTTAGTTGTCATTCAGCACCCGGCTTTTCTGATGGGATCCATTCCCTCAGGACAGCACATGGCTCCGTACCCGTCACACTCCCCTCTGGTTTGAATTATTGCTGTGTCCCCCTTTCTTGTGCCTCGCCTATGTACCCCACTGGATTTGGCATGACACTCCCGCCGCCGTGGCCGCCGCCGAAGCTTTGGACGGAGCGGAGAAGAAGAGGACTCGGTAAGCTAAGGTAGGGTCCTGATCTTGGGCCGGGGCGGGAGCTGGTCTAGTCGGCGATGGTCGAGGCCACAGCATGACAAAGGCGGGAAAAGGGCCCAATGCACAGGTGAGGGGGAGAAGACGGTGTACAGTCGTCCGCCATAAACAGTCTCTCATCCGTCAACCATTATTCAAGCTCCGTTGTCCGCCGCCTATCAGCAAAGGCCCCAGACTCAACTTCGCCCGCTGATTGCATGCTGACAATTAATTTACCCGCCTGGTCGCGAGCACCGAGACGAGCGCTGCTGACTGATGGAGGGCTTCGGTTGCATGCTGCGGGCATCCGCCACCGGTGTGAAGCGTCGAAAAATGCCCCACTGGCTCCACGGCCTAGTGCTTCCCGGCTCTACTTCTTGAGAAATCGGGAAGAACAACCCCCAGTCGATGGCCAGAGAGGCAGCAGCCTGGCCGTGGTGAACGAGTGAGAGAGCGAGGCGGGGTTGCTGGCTCCTACCGGCATTGTGGACATTGGCATCAGCGTCATCGTCTTGTGTCCGGCGCCTGTACCGGTGAATGCTGTTGGTGGTATTTTTTCTTCTCTTGTTTGGCGCTTTGCGGTGCTTTGTTGTGCTTTGCTGTATTGTGCTGCGCTGGCTCAAAACGCACCCATGGTGATGCGTGGTGCTGAGATGCGCCTTCCGCTGGCTACATGCACTCCCCGCAGTCTCATTGGATACTGTGCCCCTCGCTCCTTCCCTCTCGTGCTCCCCTTGCTTTGCTGCGGTGAAGCAAGCGTGTTCTATGGTTGCACCTCCCACACCACACACGCCCAAACGCCCACCCCTCTCATCGGGCCACGCCCGCGGCCATCCCATCCATCCCATCCATCCCATGCCCCGTCCCCGTCTCACCCGCACACACACACTTTTCTTTGGCCAGTCCAGTCATGGCGGAACGAGTTACAGGCTGGTCGTGGGCCGCAGCCGCTGGCAGCCTGGGAGCCTGGGACCCCCCGGTAGAACCCATTGCGGGCGGCCCACGACGGCCACTGGGGCACACCCCTCCCCCCCGACCCTGGGTTTAAGCACTGCTTTTTTATTAAAACAGTCCTTCCTTTCCATCCATGCCCGTCTCTTTCCCCTCCTCCCCTCTTCCTTCCCAAGAATCTTCAATTCTCAACCTCGTTCGCACATCATCCTGTCGCCGTTTGACTATCTGCATCCGTCGTCAGATACTCCTCGACATCTCACCTCAACGTTGCCGTAAAGTCTCGGTTCATGCCAGAATCGACGCTCTCACCAACCCAATATTACTACCCCGATTTCTTTGGCCCGCAGTCACCTCGTTCACACACTTCGCCTCCGTCATATGCGCGCTGCCCTCCTCGAGAAAAGTTATCGACAAACCACCGCGACCCCGACGTCAATATCGACTGTGATTGTCGCCGGCACCCGCTTCCAGAGCCGATAGACTTGCGTCCCGCCCCGCCCTAGTGCGGCCGTTATTGGAGGCTGACGAGCCCACCATCGCCCAAACGCTCCCTCGGGGCGACCGAACTTTGATCGCACCACCCACCACACCACCACACAATGTCCAACAAGTTTGTTACCTACGTCGAGGATGCTGAGGAGGATTCGGGCAGCTCTGTAGAGGGAATCGAGAGCACACGTCGCTATGCAGTTTCCGAGGCCCCAGTAGGCCCTTACAAGGAGCGCCCCAGCACGGGTAAGTCCCGTGGTGCCGACAAGCGCTCCTCTATGAGAAAGTCGGTTGGCCCTAACAACCATACCGATTCAGACTCTACACCCCGCTCCTCCAGGCGTGACCGTGAGGTTCATCGTGAGGTTCACCGGGAAGTTCAGCGGGAGTCTCGCCGCGAGTTTGAGCGTGAGCAGCGCGATAAGGAACGCCGCCGCAAAGAGCGAAAGCAGAAGGAGCAGGTCGAGCAGATCCAGCGCAAGGCCCGCGCCGAAGCCAAAGCTGGGAGAGAACGTGAACGCGAGCGCGAGCAGCGTGAGCGTGAGCGTGAGGCCAAGCTCGCCAGGAAACCTCGACCTACATCCCTCACCCAATCTAGAACCGAACCCGTCGTCCAACAGTATCGCCGGGGTCACGTTGAAGACCCCTCTTGCTATGGTGTCAAGCAGCCCGCAGCATCTGGAATGCGCCCGCGTGCCCAGACACGCCCCAACAGCTACTACCCAGGCCACCCTCCATCTGGGATGGGACCTCCCGGCTGGCATCAACCTCCTCCCCCTCAGCAGCCCCCCGCTGGGTACCCCACTGGCTCCTTTCCACCTCCTCCCATCTATGGCGGAGGTGGTCCGTCGCCTTCTATGGTTGGCGTGCCATCGTCGCCCGCTCATCACGCCCCGAGCTTCTTTGATATGAGCATGCAGCAAGGCAACGCTCACCTGAAGACTCGATTCGAGCGACCTGCCTCTGCTATGGGCTACCGACAGCAGTCCAAGGGACCATCCCCCGCACCTTATGGGTTCAACCCCGGTGACTATGATGAAGAGCATGAGCTTCCGCGTATGATGAGGCGCGCCTCTCGCTCTACTAAGAAGCCGCCACCACCACAAGATGACGATAGAAAGCGAATGCCTCCTCCTGAGTACATCCCTCGTCCCCAGTCAGCGGCACTGCCCTCTGCCGCTCCTTTCCGGCCACCACCTACGGCTCGTGCCGAAAAACCCGCACGCAACAAGTCTCGACCCCCAACTGCTCGCCGCAACATTAGCTTTGCCGATCCTCATGACTATGACGATGACGATGACGACTTTGACGACGAAGAGATCTTCGCTGCCGATGAGCCTACATACAACCGCCACACCACATTGACCCGTACACGACGAGGCTCTGTCGCCTATGAACAACAGGGACTCGACATTATCCCCGCGGGCTCTCGTACACGAAGAGACTCTTTCTTTGACAGCCGTGCGCTCGGCAGCGGCGGCGTCAGCCTTGATGACGAAGAGAAGTACCTCACCGCTCTTGCATACCAGGATGATGTTACTGGTGGTCCCGGCCTACCGCTGACAGCCGAAGCCTTACGCAAGGCCAGCACCCGAGGCGCAGGTGGTGGCAGCAGCCGCTCTACCCGCAGCAGCGATAGCCGGGATGAGAGCGAGTACAGGCAGAGCAATACCACTGGCATCACTCGGTCATCTTTAAGTGACAATGACAACGTCACCATCAAGGTTTCCGGTTCCGCCGTCGTCCGGGTTCAGGGCGCCGAGATCGAATGTGGCGATGGAGGTGAAATCACCTTCAGCGCCCCAACCAATCCTCGAGTTGGCAGTGACAGGGCAAGCACCGTCTACCAGCTCGAGGATAACCGGAGCCGGGTACCAGAGCGTAAGGCGTTGCCTCATCGGATTCGTGCTCCGAGTCAGTCCGATTCGCACCGCGCCTACCCTGCGATCGCTTACGCCCCATACGACCCTTCATTTGATGCCGACGCCTATATTTGATGACGATTTTCTCATGACAAATGACGAAGTTGATGATTAGCGTGTCATGCCTTGTGTTTTGAACTCATTGTTTTCTTCTCTTATTCCCTTCTTATCCTCTGATGGAGGCGAGCAGCGCTGCCCTCCCTAATCCTCATTAAAGTTGGATACTAAAGGTGCATTTGGTTGAAAATTTTCTTTATTTCTTTAGTTTGCTCTTATCATCAGCATGAAATTATCTTGTTGAGCCTGTATCCCTATGCTTTACCTTGTGGGTCGAGATCCCGGTCGATGGCTTGATGGCAGGAAAAAAGTTGATACCCCCAAAAGCGGCGATGATGGGAAGACGCTGAGTGTTGGGTCCTTGTTCAGCCTGTTCTCTCTTGGTCCCCATTCAACAATGGCATATATACTGCTGCATCCTGCCTAGGAAATCATGTACACCCAAAAAGGGGTTTTGTTGTGTTTTGGTTGCGAGTAATGGAAGACTGTGTCCGGAAGTGTGGAAGGAAGATTGTCATTGGTGGCTGTTCCCCGACTCGATTAGAGATGGCTTTGGGCTTACTAGTTATGATGGTCCCCTGTCCACTTGAATGGGCTAGGGTGAGTTTGGAACTCGCCGTTCGTTTTTGTTACGGTACGACCGGATTCGCATGCATTCTCTGAGGGAAGCACTGATTATCATGACTCGGTGCGTGACTTGTGTATTATGCAGCGTTGAGCATGGTGTAAGAGGAGGAACTGGCTGGGCTTGGGCACACTCCCATTCCTGCGCCACTTAGTGATAGAATGTACGGGCATAGGAGGTTCGCGCCTCCGTCTGCTGCCCTGCAATGAATAATCTTGTTACGACTGGCATACCTGTGCTCCTCTCCTCGTGTCCCCGTTGATGTTCTTTGGTTCATGTGTTTAGCGTAAACTAGGCTTATTGGAGCGTGAACGACGACGTTGCAAGTATTAGGTACCCACGCCAATGTCGGTGTAAACGCCTTGGTTGTGAGAGCACCCTTGAGGGTACACGGAGGATGTGATGACCGGATGCAGCGGGTAGAGCCATATTGGAACTCCGGAACAAGGAGAACCAATGGGAATATTTACCACGATGTACACTATAATTGGATTTGTGTTGGACGATAGAGGGGGAGAGCATTGAATGCGCCACTGGCTAAGAAGTAGCGCCGGGAAACTGACAAGCACCCGCGTCTCAGGTAGATGAATCGGCATGAGGCAATGCAGTTCAAGCTTATGCGTCCCCTTTTACCGTCTGACAACCCCCCCTGCAACGTGATGAATCCCCAGAGTTTGGCGGGCTTGCCAGGCCAGTGCATTATCATGCGGGAGACGTACGCGGGGCGAGCCAGACCCTTCTTGCCCTAGAGTCGTCTAACCACGGAGCCAATGACGAAGATACAACGCAGCATATGGCCTGGTGTTTCCCAGGCTTGGGCAAAACCTAAATGCCACAATTGATCGTGTTAATATTCAAGGAATATTTTGGGGTTGGCTTTGGCCTGAAACTTGGCGGTGTAGTTCTTTCGCCTTGGCTTCATATTGACCTGCGTAGGTGTGCAAATCCGCTGCTCCTCCAATTGGATGGCATCCGGATGACAGTTCAGGAGTCGTGATAATTCAGGTCTAGCGCCATGATGGATACTATTTTCGGGTGCTGTCAGCTCGAACATGGAAGAGTTTCAGCTGATAATGATGTATCAGGTGTCGTTCTATCCGGACAGGCATCGGCGCTTAAAAGGGCGAAGTAACGTGATCCTGCAGACATCAGGAGAGAGGCGAAATAGACTCAACCCGACAACCCTTCTAGAAACGTATATTCAATGAGCAGTTTCACTATTCATGAGACTGTGTGGATTTGATATGTACGTAGATTGATCATTGTTGAGAAATTGTCATTCAAACAGGTGTGGAAATACGTGAGATTAATGCAGACTCGGGTACATCGAGTTTCCATGATTCCCCATAGAGGATCTTGCACACTTGGCTCTCGCTCCCAAAGTCCTCCCCGGCTTGTGGTAGTTGGCCCATCGCTCCTATAACGCCATATTTTGCGAATGACTCTGTGTCATAAATTGGTATTTCTCTGGGTCTTCGCATTAAACCACTTATATTGTAAACTTCTGGCGTCTGCGTGATTTCAGGTCAGCTCGCAGTCCAATGAAGTCTTATCCGACGTAATATGATCTTCAAAGGTCCAAGTCTTTAGCCCATAGACGTATCCAGATTGCAGTCCTAGCGCAGCCTCACACAGCTAACTTAACAGTCTACAATACAAAACCTTCACCATAGCATGTACGAGTTTATGCCGGGTTGAATTAATTCATATGCTTTGTCCCAAGCCGCAATTGCCAGATTAAACTCATTGTATTGCACATAGTTGTTGGGGGAACTAGGAACGAGTCGACTTACTATGGTCAGTGCCTTACACTTTGTGCTTCCAACAATTGATTCTGCAATTATTGGGCTGGCACCAAAAGAGGTGAGGCCAAGAGCAACTCATGCATATGCTCTGCGCCGACTCAGAGAAGTTTCAGAAGCATGTTACTGAAATGTCTAGCAACATAAATTAAACCAGCAAACAATGCCCTACATTTTCCACCAAAAAAAAAATAAGAATACGTAATGAATAAGTATTCAGGTATTGTTTTTATATTGATACATTTCCTTATTTACTCCATCACCATGGGCGAAGTGCCAGGCCACGTCTAAATAGCATGTTCCAAGGTGATGACAAACTTGTAGCACATCATTTCAATGTAAAGTTTTGGTTCTGATATGGAAGGCTTGAACATATGATAGCGTCTACTGTTTCATAACTACACTTCCTCCACCCTCGGCAAATATCTATGGGGAGTCTGAGGACACAGTTAGTTTAGTCCGGAATATGGATGAGACTGTTACATAGATTGCTTTACATGAGTTTATTGATACCCCTTCCAAAGACTACAATAAACCAGAGTAATACTCATAGAAAATGGCATTTGCCTAGTCTTCCCAGTGAAAGCTGAAGCTGCAGGAGTCATTGGTATCTAACAGGAATGTTACCTAAGCGAGATTTAAAATGATCACCAGTGAAGCACCATGATGCAATTCTAGTAATTAAATCTATAACTAATATCATACGAGTCAAGGAAATTCGCAAAACTAAGGCTCGTTTACAATTAAAATCTCGAATCCCAAAATTGCACTATTATGACAATCGGGTGGCACTGTCTCATTGCACCCCTGCATCGGACAACATGAAATGAGGACATTTTATGGACTTTTCCCAATGAATGTCGCCTTTTTTCTCCCCAACAATGAGGCCTCAGATAGTCTCGGTGGACTTCTAACTCTAGAAAGAGAGGGTAAATTCGTCCCATAACAATGGACCTTTTACGTGGCAATGTTTTCAAGAAACTGTCAGCTCTTGATAGAACGCCATATTGATTGATAATCGGTACCGAGACTGAAAGACTTTCTTGGATATAAGCTTTGTAATAGGATGGCGCTATGTGACCTTTATCATAGATATTTCTATATGTACTCTCCTGCTACCGTTATATGTCTGATTCACTCTTGAGACACGGGCTCGGGTATGCAAGGTTTCGATATATCATGTCAAAGAAAGCGTTCAATGTGGAGAAAGTGAAGCTGGGTCAGGTTTTTGAGAACATCTTGCATCCTTTTACTTTTGTCCGTGGGTTCTAGAGTGTGTTGGGTATCCTCCTGCGCTTTGAACGTTCTCGATTCCGAAGATCCCGAGGATTACGAGTGTGGATAGGAACCCACACCACCCCCGTATTACCTTACATGAATCTAGACTGATGTATTAAATGATCACGGAAACATTCCCTGTTTAGCAAGAAACCTTATTGAAGTTTTGGCTTATCTAAAGAACACCAAATCCAATAGCGCCATATTTGATTACGTGGTAGCCGCTCCTCCCGCCTCAACCAAAGAGATCCGCTCAACATTTTGAAGTCGGGTTTTCTTTTTCCTTTTCCCTTGAACATTCAAGGGTCTTTAGACAACATATAAATTGCGGGAGAGGATACGTAACGTTCCAGACAACCAATAATCGTTGGTCGTATTAATAGCGCGATTTAGGGGAGAGAGCGATTCGTCTTGAAGTGGAAAGATGGCGTACAAATGCTTTGCCCAATTTATTGGCCAAAATATTCTGCTTTTTAAAACTGGACGCGCATCTTTCCAACTACTTGGCTAAACATGGAATTATGTTTTGTGCTCCAAAATTCACCGAGACTAAAGCCGAGGCCGTACTCTTCCTTCGGGAGCTCTTCCATCACAATGGCCATGCTTATTACTGGGAAGACTCTTGTCGTTGCAGGAGTAGCTGGGTTCACATTCATACGTGTTTCTATCAGTTTGCATCAGGTGTTGCAAGTTTTGCTTCCCGAGCAGAATAAAGAATGGTTGAATTTTTAATCCGATAACTTCCGTCCCAATAGATGAGGCCAAGAATAATTCAGAACGGTGTATACGAGTTGTGAATTGTTTCCTTGTTCGTAATCCCCCTGTTCGTAGTCTCTTTTCCTCGATACCATTTTGAGCTCCAAGTGGTTGGTTAGTCTGGAGTGCAATTGTGAGCGGAGTTGTCGGCAGGTCCACTGCGGGATATAGGTGGGTCAATTTAAATGCATATCGTTCTCATTGGTTGGGTAGATCCGTGATGGCCAATGGGGTGCAACCTGAGGCGTTGCCTGGCCAGTGGCATGATTGTTGACTTGCGACGTCATTTTTTTGGATGTTCAAAGAGGAGTCGGTCGGTAGTGCTCAAGATGATGAACAGAACAAGACGAAGGAAATTGTGATAAAGATTTATAGACAGCTTAAAAAAGAAGAAAAAATTCAAGTCGGGGGTGTTTTTTGTTGTTGTTTGATTGTGCCACAGCGAAGATTGTTCATCTGCAAGCCAGTACCTGACGAAATCTTGGGCTACTGCACCGAAACCCGTTTGCCCAACCTCCCACCTTACGCACACCCCAGCCACGTACCTCCGCCTCGGTTTCTGTGGGAACCGTGCAAGCAAGCACACCTTTACCTTGCCAGCTCGCTCCTCTCCTTCTGCCAGAACCAGTCCAACATATCACGACTTTGACAAAAACACTACCGGGGAATAAAACCAACTCCCCACCGAAATCGACGGCCCATCCATCTTCATGCGAGGGTCAAGATACGCTCACCTTCCTTGACATCCAGTGTTCACCACTTAGAGCTAGGCTGGGGCATCCAGCATCCTAGGCCCAGCCCGCATACCGTTCAATTCTCGACCCGAAACATCGACATTCCGTAGCCACCAGCATGGCTCCCACCCTCTTCCATGGCCTCCGAAGCATCGCCCCTCAGGCTGCGGAGGCCATCGGCTCTCTCACCGAGCACGTTGCTCGAGCTGAGAGCAGCTCGTCAAAGAACCACAGACCCACCGTCGACCCATCCGAGGGTGTTCTTGATCCTCACGATATCAACAATGTTGGCTTCTTTGTGCTGTTTGCACTAATCGGAGTCGCTTTTGTCGTCGCAGGCATCTGGTTCTTCTTTTGGGCCAAGAACGGAGGTATCCATTTCAAAAAAGACGACTGGGAAGACTACAAGTCGACGGTTTTACGACGCAGGGGTCCCAACGGAACCGTCCTGTCTGGGGCTACGGCCACAACCAAGCTTGGAGGAGGCAGTGTCTACAAGGATGTGGCCGATGACGATGGCCAGACGGTCATTACAGAGAGCACATTCCTGAGTGGCATCACGGCTGGCGCCAGTGACATTGCTTCCCGTGAGAAGCGAAAGAAGAAACAGGATAAGCGAGAGCGAGAGCGAGCAAAGAAGGGCAAAGGCAAGAGCCGCAGACACGTCGGTGACCTGGGCGTCCTGGATGAAGAAGCTGAACGAGAGGCCCAGGAGGAGCTCAAAAATTACCGGACCGAAAAGGCAGCTCGTGTTGGTGGTCTCAACAGAGCCGCTGATGGTTCAGAGTGGGAGGATTCAACCAATGCCGGCACTGAGTCCAATGTTTCGAGCAGCCTTCTCTCTGACCGCCAAAAGACATCTACCACTACTCCTACCAAGAAGAGCAGCGGACCCGGTATTCGAAAGGTTTACTCCGTTGCTGACCGCCGGGACGAGCGGGATGCTCAGCGCAACCGGTCCGAGGCCCGCCGCCTTCGAGAGGCTGGCCGTCAGGCCCGCCGTGACTTCTCCTACCAGCGCACCGACGCATCCCAGAGTGAGAGCCTTCTCGAGGGCCACAGTGCCGTTGATGGAAGCAGCGGAAGCGCCAGCCACGTTACCGGCGACACTGGTAGCGAGGTCGGAACCAAAAGCTACCACCACCCCATGCCTGAGCTCCGAGAGCTCGAACGTGAGAGGGCCCGAGCCCGTGAGGAAAGGAGGGCCCGACGAAATGGCTACCGCCGGGGACGAACTGAGGAGGAAGTCGACTAAGGAGGGTCAAGTAAGATGGATAAGTGATGTGGGCGAGAAATTAACAGGTGCTACGCGAAACTGAATTTTTTATATTTTTTAAAGGGGGGATTGGCTGTTGGTATTTTCGCATTTGCCTTGCTATTCTTTGATTTGATTGCTTGCATGATGCTCTGATGAAGGTAGAACGGTCAGGTCACGATGGTTATTTTTGGGCTTCTTGTAGAATACAGCGTAGTTATATATGCAGACAATGCGACAATGGGAATCGGATTAGTTAAATATTGCATTGTTTATTTTGGCTTCACCATCCTAACATTGATTGACAAGGCCGTTTCTCGGCAAGCCCGCCATCGTCATGTCTGAGTTGTAGATACCAGCTGTGAATATATAAATTGTTACAATACCAGTATCCGGTAAGTGAAGCAGTAATGTCTCATCCCCCAGTCCGTTTCCAGTTTGAAGACGGGATGCGGACCCTTCAGTACCACTTCATGTCTCAGCGCTTAACCTTGGCGGTTGATGGGGATTTTGACCAGAATCAGCCTCGATTGGCGCGCCCTTTTGATGCAGGGTCCGAGACTGCAAGCGCCCCATGGCCCCCTCTCCTTTCCTCTCCTCTCCTCTCCCATCCCCGCGAGGTAAAATATTGCAGCCGTCTCGATGCAGAGCGGCTAACGGGACATGCAAGGGCGGATCTATTGATGGTTGTTTTTTTTTTTTGGGGGGGGGGGGGGGGGGTTTGGTTTGGTCCTCCCCGGGTGGCTGTGAAAATAGAAACTGGAGCCCTGCAAGTCGCAAGCCTCAGATCTGCAAGGGGATAGATACGAAGTGTCTGGGCCAGCCATGAAACCTGGGGCGCTTCAGCCGGTGCAGGTAGCCGCTTCGGGGGGCCCGCAATGGGCGAGTCGATGCAAACTGTCGACAGCGGCAAAGCTTGTCGATTGTTTATGTTTATGTTTATGCTTTTCTGGTTTGCTTTGACGCTGGCGCTGCACTTGTGCTGCTTGGCACGTGTATATGCATGGCCCATGGCCCATGAGCTGATGGTTTTTTGTTTTGTTTTGTTTTTTTACGGGCGGCGGCATTTATCGAAAGCCCTTCAGGGCGAATTGGCATTGCGACAGGGGTTGCGCTTTAGGCCCATGTCGGCGACGTCACGACAATCCAGGGCCCCGTTCGTCATGTCCTGACAGGATCTGAAGGAATCAGCAGCCCAGAGGGAAGGGGGGCTTAGTCAGTTGCGGCGCGAGCCATGCGAGTGCACCGGTGCAGGGGGCCAGGGAAGGATTGGGGCAGAGGAGATCTCCTCGGCGCACAAGGCTAGAACATTCACCATGATGGTATTCGCAGGTGCGGATGGCTTGTGGCTGCCATGAGAATATTTTGGCTTGATGACGCTGCCATTTTAGCGGTCTCGTCCTGGCTGGCGGGTGTGGAGGTACAGGGAGACGCCGAGCGCGAGGCCGACGGTACTTTGGCTTCCCCGCTGGCGCATTAGCTGTCACGGCGGGGGAAGTATATCGGACATTATCACGCCACAATGCCTCACAATGTACTCCGTTCCCCACTGCGCGAATCCCGCCGGTTCCGTCCATCGTCAGCGCCCAGGCCCCAAGCCCCCCCCCCCTCCAAAGCTACTACTACTGCTCAGTGGGAGAGCCAACTGCACAGCACGCTGTGAGCCCACTGAAGGCTTGCCAGCAGCCCCCCTTGGCAGACAACGGTCTGAAACTGCGCTGCATCGGGCAAAGGCGATTCTCAAGACGGCTGGCTCAGACAGGGAATGAAGGAAGAGACAAGACGGGGAGGACCAAGAAGAAAAAAACAATAGCAGAGGAAGAGTTAAAAAAAAAAAAAAAAAAAGTCTTGCTTCTCAACAATTCGGTTGCAACCCCTTCTACTACCGAGTCATTTTTTCTCCTTTTCCATCCAAAGTCGTGAGTTGCGTGTGTGTGTGCGTGCGTATCTCTCAAGTGGCAACACACTCTCACCCATCGCCCATCACGCGCGCGGGCCCAGGCCAGGGAACTGGAAGCCTGACGGAGCCTCGACCCTCCACTGCGGACCAACCACCTCCCCCCTTCCAGTGCCCTTCTCTCCTCCACTCCCCCATCTGACAACCCTCTTCCTCGTCCCTCGCCTTCGTCCTCTCATCCACACCACTTCTCCTCACTCGCTCTCTCTCTCGCGCAGCCGCCTCGTTTCTCTTTTTGGTTTCTCATTCCCCCCGTCTTTCTGCTGCCATTGATTTCTTCCGGATGCCCCTGTCGCGGCGGTGACGCCGTTCCGTCCTCTGCTTGTGCCTTGTCTTGGAGCAGCCAGCGCCCGTGCTCCGAGCCCGACTGACCGATTGACCCGATTACGATTCCTAACGATACGACCCCGATACGATTCCCAGGCACACATCACCACACACACCACAGCACGTAATTCTCCCGCCGTCGCCATCATGGCGCTCTCTTCTCCGTCGTCCGCCTTCACCGGCGTCATCATCGGCCTCGTCTCGTCTTTTGGCTCTATTATCCTTATCGCTCTCGTCATATTCATCTTTTGGGTTTCCGGATGCGCAAACACGGGCCGCATCATCCTCGATCGCCTTGGCCGACCTGGCGAGTACGACGATGAGCAAGCCTTTGCCCGCGAAGAGGCTGAAGCCCTCGAGACCATGGACGAAATGTCCCGCCAGGAATATCTACGAGCAAAGGGTATGCACAATGTTTTCTCTCCTCCCAAATCGTCCCGTCGTTGTCTTGCCCACGACCGCACCGACCACGCCGGGCTTTTGGCCTTCTCATGCTGACATGCTTCTTCTCCACATAGCCTACGTCACTGCAAATCCACCGGAATCCGTCCAAACAGACATTTCGCTGTCGCAGTATCTCGCCATCCAGGAAAAGGGTGTTTCCGCGTGGGAGTTTGAACCCGAGTTGGAAATCGCAAACTGTTTCGTCGAGGGCCGCACCGAGATCGAGTTCTTTGACTCCGAGTGCACCGTCATGAGCAATCTCCCCGTCCCAAAGCAGAACGACGTTTACTACTGGGAGGCCAAGATCTACGAGAAGCCCGAAAGCACCCTCCTCAGCATTGGCATGGCCACCAAGCCTTATCCCCTCTTCCGGTTACCAGGTGAGATGCTGTCACACGCATACCCAATATATGCGGAGAGTTTGAGGTATATGGCCTGCTAACACACGGCTTCCAGGTTACCACAAGTACTCTGCTGCGTACCAATCTACCGGTTCTCGCCGCTACAACCAGCCTTTTAGTTCCACGCCATATGGCCCACAGCTTGTCCAGGGTGACGTAGTTGGTGTTGGATATCGCCCCCGAACCGGTGCCATCTTCTTTACTCGTAACGGCAAGAAGCTGGAAGAAGTTGTCCATGGTCTCAAGGCGCAAAACTTCTTCCCGGCTATTGGAGCCAACGGCCCCGCCATCGTCCACGTCAACTTTGGTCAGGCTGGCTTCGTCTTCATCGAAGCAAACGTCAAGAAGTGGGGTTTGGCTCCCGTCACTGGCAGCTTGGCTCCTCCGCCACCGTACGGCTCTGAGCAGGGTAGCATTCTGCTGGAAACCGGTACCAAGGACGGCGGCTACAGCTACCCCCAAGGCCGAGCACACAGCCACTCAGTAACAAATTCCTCCTACCACACCCATAACCCCACTGGCAACAACCTCAATCCATCACACGGACGCACGCGCAGTGGTAACTTCCGCATACTTCCTCCCACAAGTCCCGGTCCTGTTAGGAGCCCTACAGATATCTCGCTCGCACGTTTTGTGCCCAACGAGGAGAGCGGTGAAGCCAGCGGCCGAGTTATTCAACAGGAAACGCACGACCACAACCCTCTGCACCTGCACCTCGAAGACGCTACAAACCCCCCTCCCGAGTACCAGAGCCCCGATCACTCTGACAGTGAAGACGGACGACGATACAGTACAGATAGCGAAGAGAACACTCCCCTCATCCGTGTCCTCAACCGCAGCCGCGGCAACTCAGCCGCCACTGTCGTCCACGCTGGCTCCAACCCGACTCAGCAGCCTCCCGTTCCTAGTTATAGCGATGCGATGCAGCAAGGTGTTGGCCACCAGAGGGACAGTGGAGAGTCGCAGCGATCGACGGGGGTCCTCGGTGTCTGAAGCTAGCCACAGAGATGTTTACTGAGTTGCCTGTTCGAGACAGCGCTTGGGATTTGGGACAGAAGCCTGAGAGGGGCCATCGTCTACAACATACGATAACCGGAGTTGAAGGAAAGGAGTTACCATACACGTGACAAACGTCAAAGTCTGTTTTTTTTTAACGCATAGGCGCCCTGGAGTTTTATAGCATCGGCAGCAGAGTATCTCTGGGGAGAAGCATTATCCCTCAACGCACCGCGCCTGCGGCGGTTTCCTTGGTTGTTTTTTTCTAGAGGTGAAATTGATTTCTTTTGTGTCCTGGGAAACAGGGGTAGGTTAACGAACTGGATCTGGAAGAGAGCGAAAGCACAAGTGGAATAGTGATACCAATCCAATCAGTCTGACAGGCTGCACTCATTTTGTGTTTGAAATTTTTTTCTTATTTCTTGCTTCCTTTTTTTTTCAAGTGTACTTGGTTCGTCCGTTCAAAAGGATGCCTGTGCGAGTTCGCATGCCTGCCGGAGGGTGTTTGGAGTCGAGCTTGTATAGCATCATCATGTAAGAGAATCCGGCTGTTGTTGCAGGTGTTTAGCTTGTGAGAGTAAGAATACGAATACCAATTCCACTGCCAATTCCACTGCTTTTATTTTAACCTGGGCTCTTTTCGGGCGGTGAGACTGGGGCTGGAAGGTGTAAGCATTCAAAGCCAGTTCATGTAGACCCAGGTGGTGAGCCAGGGAAATGTCTGAATACGAGCAAGGCAGGTCAACCCCTAACATGGGCAAAAGTACTTGATTTGAGAAGTGGTGCACGCTAGCAGATTCACTCACCTCTTGAGTGTGAGTGTCGCATTTCCTCTGGCACATGTGTCGGCCTCGTATCAGTCTTGCTTTGCGTGACTGAATCTGAAAGGTAACCAAACCCCTCGCTCGGGTGTGTGGTGCCCGAAAGCGATTTGATATTCACGTCCCGGCCAACAGAGTTTCCCGGGTCCTTTATACATGTACTCTGACTATTTTTAGCCAGCCTCGTGCTTTTGCCACGGCCAGGCACGCTTCGGCCATTGGTTCCCTCCTGGCTGAGAACAAAAGAGAGTTCCCACTGGGCTGGGTCTGCGATACCCACAAAAAAAAAACCGAAACCATCGTCGGTCAGGACCAAAATTGGAATGCAACGCATTTAGAAGGGGAAAAAAAGAGGGCTTCATCCCGCCCGCCAAGCTTTCTGGGTTTCTTTTTTTAAGATTCCCCCCCACCCCCCTTTCCTTTGAGATGTTTCAGAATGTAAAAGGAAAAAGAGCAACGTCGTATATCGCTCTCCGCGCATCCGGGGCAAGGTTGTAGGATGTTATCAAATTAGCATTAGCAACACACAACATCAACACGCCTGTTTAGCTTAGCTTAGCACGAGGTCCTTTTTTTTTTCCTGTTTTTTTTTTATATAACAAAGCCCATATTTTTTTTCCCATGACATCCCACAAACTTGCCACCAGAGCTCGGGCACGTTTCTCATCCATTCTCTCCCCTCTCTCCCCTCAGCCTCAGCCTCAGCCTCGGGGGGGAGGAAGACGGGGGGGTTGAGTTGAGTTTGTGTGTACCTGCACTAAAATAGAGCTCCCTTCTTCCGGTGGTTGAAAAGAAACGAAACCGGGAGAGAGGGGGACGTGTAAAAGCGGACCGCAACCGCCCCTCCCCTCCTCCACAAACGCCTGGGAAACCTGTGAAGGAGTCGGCTTCAAGCCAACACACTTATTTGAATTTAGCACAGCGTCCACCCACAGCCCAAGCACGCAAATAGCAGCGCTTTCTTGTGCGACAATCGCTCCCGCGATGCTTAATTCTCGTATCTCATCCCAGGCAGCGGGTCCGACCCTAAAGCCCGCTGTCGTTGCCTCTCCGGGGTGTGTGTGTGTGTGTGTGTGTGTGTGTGTGTGTCTGGTGGCCTCCTTCTCCCTGGACCCTTCCCAGGGCATGCCAAAACAGCCCAGCGCATGTTGATCTCTCCGGCAAGTCACTTGTTTTGTCATAGCGCTATGCTCTGGTCAGTGTGATCGTCTTCGGAATCGCTTCCGCTCTTGGTGATGATGGTTGTCAGTCCATGATGCCAGGTGTGGTTGAAGGACAGACGGGGTGTGTGTGTCCCACAGCATCACATCACATTACCTTGCCAACCCACAAAGACTCTAGAGGGAACAAATCCAGGCGTGCCACATATATTTGTAATGGTTTCTCGTATGGGCGAGAAATTTAATCTGACCTAATATCATTGCTATTTTCCTCTTCGACCCAAACCTCGGGCCTGGCTCTTGATGCTTATCCGTCATCAACACCATCAGCCAACCACATCAACTCAGCCGCACCTCTAATTATAGCTAATAAGGCTACCCAAGGCGAGGAAATCGTATTCCTCGTCCCTCCTCAACAGCCAACCCCCTCATTCCATCCATTCCCCAACCCCGTAGAAGCGCCGGTCTAAGCTGTGGGTTGCTCATTTAAGCGAATACGAAGTCCTCAATTTGCACCAACCGAATCACCTGCCCGGCAAAGACGGCGCCAAGCCACCACCGCTCCCTCACAACAGCTTCAGCAATGAGATACATGGACGCAATAACAACTTGGCCCAATCTACAACACCATTTATGAGAAAATCAATCTCGATAGTCTGCGCATTTGCTACATTATTATTATTTTCCACCAAAGCCTTCATGGACCATTAGGTAGTATAGTTGGAACCAAAGTCCAAAATCGATTGCGTGGCAAACAGTCTATCCTGTCGCGAATCCATCGCGTGCATCTCTGTGCAAACGTACATTTTGATCCATATTTCCTGGCCAAATTAAAATCAAATAAAACGCATTCAAAACATGATTCTGTGCCATACTATCCATTTCTCTTGCAACTCCCTGTTAGGTTGCGAGTCCCAAAACATTTCTTGCGTGCAAATAAACCATCAAAATCAAAAACTCGTACTTGTAAATCAAAGCGCCGGTTCAATGCTGGTCCCAGATAACTCCCATCAGCGCCCAACTTTTTAGCGCATTCAAAACAAAAACAACAGTCGCTATGCAGTACAATGTGGCCGAATCCGTAAGGAGTGAATCTATCCGATGAATATGTCGTGAAGTCGTGATAAGGAGTGTCTATCGGGTATCTTTGATAGAAAAGGAGTGTCGTCCTTGCAAGTAATCGTAAGGAACGTCGAGATATTATACAAAGACATTGCGTCTGAATTTTAAAAGGAGCGTGGTGATCGCTTTCGATCGTCGAAGGAGGGATGGTACATTGCGTCTGTGTCGGAAAAAAATATCGGTGTCAAAATCAAGGCTAAAAATCAAATACTCGGAAGCGTTCGGTTGGCGAGTCAAATCGAAGAACAATTTAGGTGGCGCGCCGTCGGCCATTGTCAGAGTGTAATACCAAGGGAGCCTGGACCAGTGGGGAGGGTGGGTGAGGAGCGGAAGACATGGAGGCGGTGTGGCGATGTCGGTGAAGGGAGGTCGTCGAGGACAATGGAGACTCGGGGAGGGGAAGCATGCCCATCTGTTCGGAATTAAGGTACGGTGAAGGCGAGGAAGTCGGGCCGTGGTGCAATGATGCCGTGTATGGATATGGATCCTCCGGAGGTGGATATGTCGGTGTTGTGGTTATCCTGAGTGGTAATGGTCAATCCCCTAATTCTCCTCGAGCAAAAAACAAAGGCCGGTGATGCTCTCTAGATGCCTAGATCCACACGGTCTGGATGGGAGTCACGAACCCGACGCCATAGTTGTGAGCTGGATCGTTGACCATGGCTGGAGGCCCTCCTTGCAGGGCGCTCATATCGAACGATCCATATTCCTCAGTGTCGCTGTATGCAACGGAGCCCTCAAAAGTCGAGGAAGCAGGGCTGTAGGCACCCGTGTAAGCCGGAGACGGAATGTTCAAGTACTGCTGGCTTGGGAACGGAGAAGACAGAACCAGCGGGCTGACATTGGGAGGCGGTGCTGCAGAACGGTTGAGCATCGGCATCTCCTCGGTGCTGTAGCTGAAAGCAGGATTTCCATATGGCATGTACCCCTCGGTGGTAACGGGCGCCGGCTCCTCGTGAACGGCAAAGTTTGGAGGGTGGAACTGGGGGAACGATGGAGTCCTCTCCGGGTGGATCCAACCCATGCGCGAACGGAACTCGCCAACAGTGTCAATGGGGTACTCCATCAGAGTCAAGGGGGTCTGAAGCTCGCCCTTGACGCTGCTGGAAACGTTGATGGACATGAGTCGCCTGGCAATCTCCTCAACTGGTGTGATGGCAAGAGAACCAAAGTAGGCGGCACCAATCTCAGGAAACAGGCGCTCCATCAACAAAGCCACCGTGTAAAGGTGAGCAATGACAATGAGCGAGTTAGGAGAGCCGTGGTAGTTCTGGAGATAACCAACGGGCATCCAAAAGAGCCAGGTTCGCAGGGGTTGGAGACGCTCAAACTGCTGGGCAATAGACAGTGTCGGGCTAATCTTTCGGGATCCCCGGAGAAAGCCAATGAGGTGCTGGATTTGAGTTGTGTCCTCCTTGTGGTGTTTGAGGTGAGCCTCCACCTTCTGAACCTGTTCCAGAGTCCGTTGGAAGGCCTCGAGATCCTCAGGCCGGGGTTGGCTAGGGCGGTGGTCTTTGCCAGGGGAGGCCGGGGCCGTTGGGAAAGTACTGCTCTCGGCGATGAAGTCTCCAAACTGGGACTCGTGCTTCCAAGGGTCCATGGCATCGATGACCTTCTCAGTAGGTTAGAGCAAATCACTAAAACGCGTAGACAGATAGTGGATACGTACCGATGAGGTTCCTTGCATCAGCTGAGTCCAGCTGCGCCTAAACAAATCGTCAGCATTCCAGAGACTAACGTCAGCACGGCACGACTTACCAGTCAGTGGCCTGCCAAGAGAGGACAAGCGAAGCAGCGAGGATAGCATCCGAAGTCTCTCGAGAAAATGATCCAATAGCCTCCTGCAGGCCCTTTAGCGCAACGCCACGGTGCTCATAAGCCAGGCTGCCAACCAGAGGGCAGTCAGTCAAGAAGGCAATGTGCATAGCTGAGAAGGCGAGCAAAGCATGCATGACATAAGGCGTGGTAGCTCCGATCCTTAGCAGACTAAGTGCTCACGTTAGTCAAGGTGGAGGATCTCAAGGTAGTAGTGATGACTTACGTGGGGATGTGGCGAGTCCACAGTGTAAAGTTGTTGGCATCAATCGTTGCCAATTGGTAGTACAGGGTCGCAACATGATAGATCAATCGAAGGTCTTCGAGGCTGTAGAGATGAGGCATGGGAGCGGGGTATAGACCCAGGCTTGGAAGAGGGAAAATGCCTGTTCTCTGCCATTCGGCGATCGCAGCTTCGACCTGGGGCGTCCACATCAAGTCGGGCTTGTCGGGAGTAGTAGAACGATCAGCGTCGGGTACCTGCACATCATTGTAAGGGCAGCGAATCTTGTGCTTGGTGCAGTTGCGGCTGGTCATGTTAGCGAAATATTTCCAGGGCGATATTTACTCGACTCACCACTGAGGAAAGCTTTCGTCACAGCGAATGTGTCGTCGCTTGCTATTGATGTTATTAGAAACAATGCTCCGTGCTAATCATGGTTCAAAGTTGTAGCATACCAGGTATCACAACCCTTGCGAGACTTGGTGTGGCTATACGAAAGTTAGTCGAACTCATGGATCAAGAAATTGTTGTCGGTACTGACCTGCGGCGAGGAGGACCACCACC
The DNA here is from genome assembly GCA_020623695.1 of Calonectria henricotiae. Lineage (NCBI taxonomy): Eukaryota > Fungi > Ascomycota > Sordariomycetes > Hypocreales > Nectriaceae > Calonectria > Calonectria henricotiae. The sequence continues at coordinate 145,015 of JAHVYB010000108.1, read as the reverse complement.
TGGGCCAGCCATTGTGTCTGATATTAATTGGGGAAAATGTAGCGAAAGAACTATGAGGATGGTGAGATGTTGATTCAACCAAGCGGATGGATGATACATACGTAAAAGGAGTCCACAAAGGCGGGCTTGTGGACAAGAAGCGAGTGTAGGAGGATGGGGAACGGCAGTTGATCTAGATAAGCAGTTGTGACTGACTGACTCAAGTGAACAAGGCCAGGGTATCTGAAGAAGCTTTGACTAGGCTCGGGAGTCTCGGAGGGCAACGAGATCCGGAAATCGAGGCTTAGACAACGTTGCAGGCAAGTGACGGGCGTCGGGATTGCGCCGCAGAACAGCGAATCTGATATCAGGAGCGAGTGGAAACTGGAGCTCTACGGAGATGTCAAACCCGATTATGGTTTGCTAGATGCTCAGCTGCAGAGTTTTGATGTTTTGCTTCGAGTATTAATCCTTCTTCTTCCCTGAATTCGGTAGCGATCGAATGCTTGATGTTGAGTTTTTGATTTTGGGGGTTTTTCCTTCTTTTCAAGAAATTTCGATGTGGTTCCGAGAAGCGAATGTGGTTGTGCGGGGTGATCTTCTAGACAGCGAGTCGAGACATGGACTTCCGGGCTAAATTCGGAAGACTAGGCCAGGAGTTTGATTGTTGGGTTTTTAAGAGACTCAAGGCTTGGCGGGCGTCAAGATGATGAAGCGATCGATGTTTGTCTTGTCTTGCAGATTGGCGATTTCTCAAACGGCGCAGAGTAGGCAAACGACCGATATTGAAATATCCAGAGGGCGAACAGAAACAAAGAACCAAAGCACCGAAAAAGCGAGTGACAGGAGTCGACGAGGACTTCCTAATGTAGAGGTTAGGGGGGATAGCGAACGTGGGAGGTTGTAGGTTGAGAGTCGTTGATGATGGTTGTTGGAGATGACCAAGGCAAAGGAGGGGACTCGAGAAGGAAGCTGGGGAGGCGGCGTTGTTAAATACAAGGCAGACGCCCGGGGAAGTGCACCGGGGGGAAGGTGCAAGGAAGTGCAAGCCCAGCAGGTGTGTGTGTGTGGCCGGGGGGGAAGGTGAGGTACGGGCACGGCAGGAGTGTACCGGGAAGGGCAAGCAGAATAAGCAGCCTGCGCTGGGCTGGGACCACGGCCACTGTACTGGAGACGGGCACGCTAAGGTACAGAGTCACTGGAGAATGCATGGAGAACCGGAACTAGAGACCAGTCAGTCCAGTCCCGAACCAAAAACAGCTGCGATGGGTATGGGCACTTGCACTTGGGCGCTGGCACAAACAGCAGGGAACCTGGAAAAAGAGGGCTGTGGCCCGTCCACGGTCATGAGTGGGCACCCGACTGCGGCAACATCGCAGTGGTTCCGCACTGCGCTGGGCGGAGGCGCTAGACGGGGTGCCATGGTACCACAGGGCGCCCATCCACATCCATCCATGGAGCATGGGGAGGGGACTTTTCAGAAGGGGGTCGGAGGGAACGTCCTTGGGGCTGGGCATCTGTCATCCATGCGGACGAGGGTGTGAGGGAGGGCGTGAGAACGTAAAAGGTGTAAAGTGACGGAGAGTCAGTCAAATCGCCGAGTCTCTATGGCTCGAGGGGGGCGTATCAACAATCATGGAGATGGTCTCCAAATCAATACAAGTCAAGCAAGTCGACGAGACAGTTGCACCACCTCACCAGGCACAGACCCGGGAAACATGCGCCGATGAGATGCCATAGACTTTATTTTTCTTGGTGTTTAGAGTAGCATATAATTGAATAGCCCATCGGCTATTATAGCTCGCTTGACCGGACGAGCGAGTCTTTTGGGCGAGCTATTCGGGCAACTGGCACCCCGCCAAAACGGCTGACCTGTGAGAGTGCCGGCACCCGCACCACAGCTGAGTTGACTCGACCATATCCCCCAGGTCAGTCGACTGCCAGCTGGAGCGTGTGACAATGAAGCGTGAGCTGGCCGGCCGTCGAGCCACGGTGCCGTGGCGGGCGCTACAGGCGGCCCTGTGAGGTGGCGGGAGGAATACATGATCCATCGGTCGCTGAGCGGGCGGCCGATGGCAGGTTACAGCAGTGAAAAAGCGTTGGCCCCAGCGGGAACCGAGCCCACTAGGCCGCCAGACACAGCGCTGTTGCCGATGGATCAACGGGGAAGTCACATAACGGTGATCAGTGTATGGGCACTGCACGTACTAGGAACCTAAGGAAGCATGACGCACATGGCTCGTCGACAACGAGACGGCCGCTGTAGGGCCCAAAGAGAGGGTGTGGGCCAGCCAACGCCCGTGGGCCGCGAGGGCCGGTGACTGACAGAGAGAGACAAGGGACTTGCTGCAGCCCAGGGATGATTGAGTAGACAAAAACAATACGTAACGAGGTAAAAATAACTTAGGGGGATCCGTGCTGCCAACTAAGCCCGGCGTCGTTCGTTCGCGTGTCCCGCGGGGACCGGGGGGGAGTGGCGTGAGCTAGTGAGCAGGTGTGTCTTGGGAGCTGTGATGCGAGAGAGTTTCGCAACTTCGGCGACGCGAGTGGGTGGATTTGGAGTGAGGGTTGGAAATAGAAGCCCAGGGGCGTGAACCGGGGCCACATGTGGAGACAACAGCTAGGGAAACTGAGGACAGAGGAAACAGAGTCGAAGACAGACAGTCTCTTTGTTCGCATCCTAGGTCGAGATGGGAATGGCTTGTGTTGGATGGCATGGCATCATGGTGTCCAGTCCCAATCCCCATCAATATGTTGGAACCCGGCAGCTGGCCATCCACCGTTCACAGCCTACGTCGTGTCTAATACTGGCATCAGAAACGGACAGGGCTACCGGGCCACAACAGGCACGACATGGCATCGATTGGATACCAGTTCGTGCAGAACCTCTTCTCTAGACGCACCGCCAGCCTGCTATGGCTCTGCGGTGCATTGTTAGCGACCTTGAAGGTGCGTCGTCTACATCTATCTATGGAAGCATCTTGGAATGGGAAGGTTACCTGTCCACCAGCCCACTCCAGCCTCACTGCTCTGCATGTGAGACGGAGCCAGTAAGATCGCCGAAGCTCCGTTTTGTCGAGCAGCCCGTCGAACTGGCCAAGGGCCCTAGAGTTGCCCAAGGGCAGCCACGCAGCCCGCCAGCCCGCAGAACATTGCCATTACCTTTGCACACATAACACCGGCATCATCAACTAGCATTAGCATCAGCATCGCATCAGCAAGCACTTTGCGCCCATGTACTCAGTGCAAGTGCCACCAACACCACCATCAGTACGGACCCACAAGGACGGACTCACATTCCAAATCTCCTCCGCCTCTCCCGTCTGGCCAATGCGTATTCCCCTCTTCTCTCAAGAACATCATTCCCCCTCTCATCCCATCCATCCACCCATCCCTCCACTCATCCATCATGGGCCACCGCCTGCCCACCCCCACTCCACATCAGCACGCTTTGCTGACTGAGAACCGGGCGCACTTCGGTTGCGCTACAGGAACAGCGGACTTTTCTGTCGGCCAAGTAGTAGGCTGGCAAGCGTGCTGGCTTTGAGCTTGGCGGTCTTCAGCGGCGGCGACGGGCCAGTTCGGACACCGGTACCTGGCCGAGACGACAGCGCGGGACCCCATCCAGTGTCTTGAGAGCTCTAGCGCCCTGCAGATACAGATCGCTCGGGGAAATGTTTGAGATTGACAAGTGTGACAGAGTAAGATAGCTGCCGTCAGATGAATTCCCAAGTGTCAAGGAGGACCACTATTCATCCGAACCGACTGGCATGGGTGCGAGATGACCTACATAATGCCCGGATTTGGTGGCGATGAGCGCCTCAGCCGAGACGGCACATTGTCATTGTTAGGTTGAGCACCATTTCCTGCAGGTTGAGTGTGATTGTGATTGATTGCGGTTCCCAGGCTCCATTACCACTTGCGCCAAAGCATATGCGCAAGTTTCTAGACACTCAACAGGGTCTGTCTCGGGTCGTCAGGCATAGGTGTGACCTGTGTGAATGAATCAGATGATTTGGGTGATGGGATCGTTGTCATTGTGAATATTCAGCATCAAGGAGGCTGTGTCTGTTCACGTTCTCCTTTTTGCAACCTCCATTTTGCCCCTTCTTTCTGCCGTCCAAGCTAGGATTGGATGAGCCACGTGAAAGCAAAAGGGGACATTTTGAACTTTCAGGCTTCACAGTAGCACATGTGTCCACATGCTAATGTGCTGGATTATTCTCATCACTCCTCTCCTTTTTCTTTCTTTTTATGTTCTCTCCTTGATTTCTATCGACCAAGGTTCTTTTTTTTTTTGCAAGAAAAAGAAAAAAAGTCGCCTCCCTACCCTAATGAGGGTTGTATGCTTCCAAGTCTGGTGCTTGTTCCATCAGACCCTAGTTAGTTTCAGTAACCGATCAACCCGACGTCATGGCTTTCAGAGGCGTTGCTAGTGGCAGATGCCGTTCTATACTCTATGGCGTAAATGTCACAGCGCGAACACCTGATTAGCAGTAATGCTGCGAGCAAGGAATGCGTAATTGTAGCTTTATCGAGGACTACTGTAATGCTTGCATTGGCCTTTACTCGTCCTGGGGTGCGATTGAAGGCAGGCTGAATGCCAGCCCCAAGCACGAGACCCTGGCATGTCTAGCCAAGGGCAGAACGCCATCCAACTTTAGCGTCAGGCTGGCGGAGGCGGAGCATCGGAGAGCAGCTTTTAGTATTCGTGGAGGGCATGAGGGGTGGACCAATAAACGGGAAAAAGATTTGGATGTTACTGATGCTCCTTCGCGCAGTTGGGTCAGTCAGATTCAGACACTCCAGCAGGGATGAGCACAGGAGGCGAGAAGCATAGAACTACATTGATGCTCCCCGTGACTGCAGTCAATATCTGGGAAGAAGTAGTCGTCAAGAATATATAAGGACTCATATTGGAACAGGCACGCCAATTGGAGCCCGAGCCATCACAGTGAGGGTTTATTATGGTCTGTGTGTAAGTCGCGCGAGAGGGTGCACAATTGGAACCTTGTCTGACTTGAGACGACCAACTCCCAACGAAAGGCCACTGACCGGGCCAGGTTGCACCCCGAAGGCCCCATCACATAGGTATTGTTCACTGCTGGTTCCCTGGTCGATTCATATGTCGAGGATGGTTGCATTGCGCTTTAATGCCTCCCAGACTGAGTTTGACCACCTTGGTCTGGCATCACTCGCCTAGCACCAAAGTATAGTATAGTGTGTTTGCATGCGTGGGATGTCTGGGGAGGGGTCTGTCGCGAGTTCGACTGGCACAGCTAACGATGGTCATGTACAATCTGACTCGGGCAGCAGACAACGCTGCATCTAACGGCTCATGCGAATGATCTGTCTCGCACGTCATAAACAAAATAAACGGCAGATTTCATTGCAGACAAATCGATAGAGCAGTTTGGTCTACCGAAGCTGAGTACAGCTATGAGTGAGCATGGTTTTGGGCGTGTGTGTGCACCTGGCCTTGCGCCCGCTGCCCATCGTACCACACACATTGCTCGGCTTGCACATTCTCCAAGCTGCACCTGCACATCTACGGTGTGTCACAAAGCAGGCCTCACCATGCCATACATCCATGTGTATGTACCGACCGACTGACTGACCGGCCGACCTGCGTGTTGGTAGCGGTGGTCTGAGAACGACGGGAAGCGGCTGGCGGGCTCCTCTTTCGCAGCTCCACAGGAACTTGCCGGGCTCAACAGGGTTTGCGCGCGGGATACTGCACCACGTAGTATGATAAGTCTATGATGCAGTGCGGTTGGGTTGGGTTACATGCTGCAATCTTTTCCCGTCTTGTCGCATTTACTTACCATCCATGGCTAGTCTGCTCACTTCCTTGCGCGCTTTGCTATGTCTCCGCGCATGGTTTGGTGACCCTGTCGAGGTAGTAGGTACCCATTTCCCATGGACTTATTGCACTTGGCAGGTGCCTTCTGGGACCAAATTACAATTGCTCCTCCCCTACCTAACAATCATACATTCGGCCTCCCATTCCCCATGCCATTAAATGGACATGATGCCCTCGCCGGGGTACCCTACGTTGGGTGGTATTGGTTGTTGTCCCACTGGGTCTTTTTGGCAGACCAGGTACGTGCCTCCCTGCAGGGAGGGGTTCGGCTCTGCCTGCGTTGGCCTGGTTCTCTCATCTTCTCCAGGGCTTCTCGAAACAGGCCCATGTTCAATGCCTCAAGCCAGTGCACCGAGTCCAGCTGGAGTCTGCTCTATTTGCCTAGCAGAACCACAGGGTCTAGATCCAGACCAACCTCCAAACTCGGCCTGTTTAACTCGGTTCATCCCGAAGTCTCGAGGTTGGCATACAATCGTGCTCAATGTCCCCGCGCGTCCCACAATTCCCATGTCCTATGACCTTGTCCCCTATGACCTTGTCCCCTGTGCCTGTCGCGCGCTTCGTCCTTAGCCCTTGCCCAGCTTTGCTGGTTGCCCAACCTTCCGCCATCTTCTTGTTCGGGCGCTTCAAGAATCCGTTCAGCGGACAGATACAGCGATGCGAGTCAGGTCAACGCTATTATTCAACGCGCTCTCCGGAGATCTATCCGTATGTCGTTGTTAGCGTCACCTATCAAAATATCTGGCTCAACGCCTCCATCGGCCAAGTTGCTCACTACGTAATGGTTCTCAGGTCCACCTGAGCCATGGCCGAGAAGCTATTAGAGTCACCAAGTCGGGCGTCGCCAAGCGACCGTAGGCTAACCCTTAGACGCGAGCCTCATGTCGATTCGTGAGAGGGCCTAGAAGCTCTGTTGACCCCATATTCACCCTTAGCCTCCGAGACCAACCCTCCGGGCCGTGGGTGGAGTTCACCCTGACAGGTGCCGAACTGAGTAGACAGCCTTTTGTCTGTAAGGGAACTGGGCAAGGAGCTTTCAAGGTCCTCCTGTTAAGAGCACTTCATGACAAATCCCACCGGTAGTTATACCTCGGCTTCTATTTCCCTGGTCGCCGTATTCCTTCTATTTCCAGCCCCAGTTCTCCGTTCAGAATACCACGCGACAGCCAAGACTCACGGGGCCCTAGTCGGCGCCCTACACGTTGTAGAAGCAAGCAAGCAAGCCGGGGCTTTCTCCATCTCGGCCGGCTGCAGTGAATCACAGCTCATCATCATTGGTGGGCAAACGGCCTAGCTCCGACGCTTTCTCTACCGAAAACGAAAAATACGCCACAGGCCTCTTGAAGCCCCAGATTTCTAGGCCTAGTTGAGGCAATGAGGTCATGCCAAGCGGACAAATAACTAATGCCCCATCACAGAGCCAGCCTCGCGGCAACAGCCTTAGCGTGCAAAAAAAATCCAACTGGGGATGGCCCACCCAAAGTCGGCCTCTCGGCATGGCCGGGCGAGTATGTTGGCCGTTTGGATTGAAGGGGATGTAACGGCCCTCTGCTCCCATGGTTTCATCTCTTTGCCTGTGGGCGCTCTTCCCTTCCATTCTCAAATATTTGGCGCACCGGGCTGTGGACCGGACCGGAGCTCTGACCCAACGCCAGATCTGATGAACAGGCCAATCCTACACTTGACTGGTTGAGGCCTTGAGCCCCGTGTCCCAAAACGGTACTTATCCCTTGTTCGTGGTGGTCCCAGGCGCAACGGAGATGGAAAACTCGGACCAAAGCGACCACTTGAGGCCTTCCTCCAGAGACCCTGCTGCTAACGTTGCACAACCTAATCAGTCATGACCACATGCAGTCTTGAATTGGAAGCGAATCGTCCTTGTCGGTGCCGCTCTTGCGCCTGACTAGCCTGCATTGCCCTGCATCTCCCCCAAAATACCCACCTACAGTATGTCACCCACGGATGAAGAATAAAGGACGAACTAAGCTTGGCAGGAGGCGGCATTCGACAGATTTGGCCCAGTGGAGGTTACCGAGGCGCGGGCGAGCCTCAGATGGACCAGAGACCTCCGCTTAGCTTCTGCAAACGCTCCCTGGTCAGTGGAGACATATGCTATGGTCTATGCTATACTGGGTGCTACCGAGGCATGCAAAACCGCAGCATGTAAAAGCTTCGCAGACTTTGAATAGTACTCTGCGCAACTTGCTTACCACTGCCCGACACCATCCGAGGCAACTTGAGCGTAAATATGCTACTTGTTACCACCCCAGTAGACAAGACCCTGCAGTTGAGCCCTGAAGCCAGATCCCTCGCCATCTAGAGGATCCCTTGAGCAAGGCCATCCCACGTTGCCTGAAAAGGCCCACCACTTGTCCAGTTTAGGACTAGTGGGTTTCTATTCTTGAAGTCGCCGCTGATCTTGTCTAGCCGGGGGGCCAGTCAACACCTCATGCTCAGTGGTCAGTCCTTTTTGCACCCTGCAACGGTCAGCATCAGCTGTTGGCAGGATTGAGAAACCCGAGACTGCAGATATGTTTTGGGTTGGAATACCTTTAATTCGCCTCAGTATGTGGCTGAGATCCCGCCATCCCGACTCAGGTCTGGTTGCGCCAGGTCCGCTCGGAGCGCCAACGATGCACAACACGTTCCATTGACACTGAAGTCACCTCTTCCTATGACGACCCTCTTGCGCTCTTTTGCCGGGCATTTCTCCGTTTCTCCGTTGGTCAACATGGGCGGTGAGCTCATTCTGATTCCATCAAGCTGAGGTCTGCATCGCACCACCATCATAGTAAAAGACTAACAAAGCACGTACCGTGTAGGCGGGAGCAGGCTCTGGATCGCCATGGAACTATGCTTTGGTTTAGCTTAGAGGCCCACGTTCCTTCAAGCAAAGGATTAAGAGAGAACTAACAGGCATCAGTTGTGATGCCGATTACTGCCCACTCAGTCGATAGCCCTATCTCAGTGTCCATTTTAAGAATACTGGCATCATTCTCCCTAAGGCCAAGCAGGGGTCAACTGGTGCTCAGATGCAACAAAGCAGGCATACCCTTGGCGAGGCGACCGGCCACCCTGTGGGGATGACTCCAATATGCTCGACATTACCACCACGCTGGTGCCATGGGATATTTACGATTCGTCCAATGAGTTTTGGCACTAGCCAAATACAGTCGGGTGAGGTTGGGTGCTGCAAAGATGCCATGGGCTGCCCCGCAAGGATCCGTCCTCATCCGGATTTCCAGCCTTGGATCAACATTTGACCCAAAATTGCGCACAACAAAAATCCCTAGAAGGAACCACCCTCGTCCACTTTGAAGAGAAAAGACCTCATGCCAGAGGGATAGCGGACACCGATCCGAAGTCACCTTTGAGTTAGCGACGGTTTCCCATGCCATGAACCCACCATGACGAAATGCAGTCCCAAGTAAGCTGGGCGTCTGGTTCTCGTCTGGCTATCGGTGATTCGCTCAGGGGGCAGCCACGAGGGGGGCTCCGCATCGGCGAGATAATTTTAGAATTGCCACCAGGGAGGATCAGCCTGTGGTTGTGTACGTCCTGTATTTTTATTATTTTGTGTGTGTGTGTGTGTGTGTGTGTGTGTCTGCCTGCACTCCGTCCTGGATCATGTCAAGGTTTTCCAGCAAATTGCCGGCACCATCGGCTCGGAGCAATGTCTGTTCTTCAATTCATCAGCCTTTGTCAGGACTGAGGATGCACAGTGGGCTTACACAGGTCTGTCCATCGCCATTCGGCCCGCTTGCCAGGGGAGATATCCTGCAACGAATCGCGAATCCACCACTCTTCCTTTTCTCGTCCTTTCCTCTGCTGGGCCATTTGGGTGGCGCTCGCCGGAGTCCAGCGGAGCTAGTGCCGGTTACGGTCGGGCACACTGGCGAGCTATCGGAAGGGCACCGAGGAACTCGGCTCCACATGAGCCGGACTTGGAGTCCACTAAGATAGCTGTCGAATCCCGTCAAGCACCAGACCAGCTTTTGTATTTGTATTCTAACCTAGTACTAACATTTTAGACTGGTGATAATCTCGACTATACGCTACTTGCCAAGCTCTCATCAGCGCAGTGCGGCATGTCAAACCTTTGCTGACCGAAACGCGTTCACAATCAATGGATCATTCTAGGTCAGTACAGTCGTAGACTTAAGCGACTTGTGGTTGGTTACCCAGTAGCAATAAAATCCATAATGGGCGCTCGGCGTAACCCAGTTACAAGCAAAGTGCGGATAAAATCCAGTGGGATGATAAATGAACATTATTGTCCAAGGTTTGTTCAATATCACCAATCTTATTTAGGTCCCCAAAGCTGGAGAAAATGCCATTGCAGTTGAGATTCAGGTCATATTGTTTGTTCGGCAGCAGCGACAGACTAGTATCAACGCACGCCGTGTTCCATGCACGTCAATGCTTCACAGCGGATGATACTCGCAGCTATGAAGGCGTGATTTCCAAGCTAGTGGCGTTGTCTGTGTAACCCCCGCTTTGTCAGAACCATATCCTTCACGGGGTGTCGCAGTGGTTTTAGTTCGTGACCAATATCTCATCTCGAATTTAGCAAGCAGTGCGGGCGACATTTCTTATTCCATCACACAATTTTTTTTCTTGAATAAATAAAGAGAAATAAAGAAAAGGGTGCATGAGTAATAAGTGTTATTGTCGTGTGGTTTGGTATTCGCAGTGAAACAAACTGCACAGATTTTAGACATGTTAAATGGGGTTGAGATTAATTGGTGTTGATTCCAGAAAGGGCGAGGAAAGTCCGGGATGCAAGGCAAAAACTATGATCAAAATCCAGCACATGACAGTGCACTGAAATGGATATTCGAAGCCAGTAGGCACAGCCCTGAATTATTCACACGGACCCGTTCACTGTTCTACCTCTGGTGGCCGGGCACGCTTACTACAACCCAACACGTTTTGAAGCTAACAGTAGGTTCTTGGAAAACGCCTGGCAATGAAAACTGTGTGCATGTCCCCTCTGAATACAGGATGAGCAATTGGAAGGCGCCTCCTAACTAATCAAACGACGGCCTCCGATTTCCCGCAGAAAACTCTAAACCATCTCCTTTGGGGGCATGTCGCGCCGACTTGCCGTTTCCGTTTGTAGATGATTTGCGACGACACGGCGCACGGATGAAATATTACCCACACCATTCACATAGGGCGTTAAAGCGGCGTGTATTCAAGGGAGCCATGTCACACAAGGCTGGCTGCCCGAGACAGTGCTCCCAACGAGTACTTGTCCAAAGCGCAAAGGAAACCATGCAAATATCATGAGGAAGGGTCTGAATGCCTGCACGATAAGGCGCTCCCGCAGACCCACAAGATCTAATTATCCCAGTTTAGGGCTTCAGGGGTCCCATTCTAGCGGATTGTGTCTATCAAGTAACGTATCATCATCCATCCATGACTACGGAGCCTGACTTCTGCGGCCTGAGGCATAGTCATGACAGCTAATGACCTGGCAGGACATGCTTTGACCAGCAGGTAGGGCGGATCCACGGCTGGCATCCAGCGTCATTGGAGCGGCACTGCCCGGCAGACGGGACAGGAAGAAGAAGCACGGCACTGATGAATGCTAGGGCCGTGCCAACGTCCCTTCAGTAAGGGAGCCCGTGGTCTCCTATGCGTGGTCTTGCTTCTCGATTGCAGAGACGGGACGGCGGGTCCGATCAAAGACCCTTGAATTTGGCGTTACCAGTCCGGCGCTCTCCCCATGTCGTCGATGAAGTCTGTGATACGCGGAGTATTATTCCAGCAGCGCGCTCTTGCAGTGAACGGCCCACCTGTTTGAGACTGGGGAAATTGAAGGGTTGATGTCCATTGTTGCCATCGTTGGTCTTGTTAGCAGACCGACAATGGCTCCAACGGGACGGGACGGTTCGAAGACGGTTAAGTGCATCGCTGAATCCCAGTAATCCCAGCAGTCAAGCAACCAGGCCAGGCTGGGGGGACCTTTTGCATTCTGGCATCCGGGGAGAGCCCTTGACAGCTCAGCCCAGCAAGGTTGTTGACACAACGGCTGTCCATAAAGGTATTCATTTGGGTCGCCCCTTGCTCTGAGGAAAACCTCAACCCAAAGCACACAAGGCGAGGACTAGGGTTGCGAAACCGGGGAGTATCTAAGGCCAAAGGTGGGCAAATCAGGACGGACGACGACCATCCTGGACCCGTCCAATTTTGCCTGTCGCGTGGGACCTTGGTCCGCGGGTACTATGGCGCTGGGCTGAAGGCGATGGGGAATTAACGTCGACGGGCCTACCGAGTGGTCCCTGGAGACAATATGCCATGGAAATGCAAGGGCAAGGAGTGGCTCGACTGGCGGGCGAGAAGAGGCAAGAACCTGTTGAGGGGACGTGGCAGGGGGGCCTAATTATGGGACGTCTTCCAAAAAGTTGCAACCAACATCCCGCATGGACATTTCTGTTACGCAAGACCCCCCTGGCCCAGTAGAGGTGGGATACAAAAAAGGCGGCCTTGGCAGCGTCGATATAGGTTTGGCATTGGGCTTGCCTATGTTGATTGCATTGTCTGTCCGTGTGTCATAGTTCGACAGGACGATGTCTGAAGAGGGTGGAAAACATGCCATGACACGCTCAGACCAATGGCACTCCCCTTTTCCCCTGCCAATGCAACGGCCATATTTAGCGCCGAAGCTTAGTCGCAGACCTGGATATGGTCCGTCCTGGCCTCTCTGACACAAGAGAGCGCGCGCGCGGCCATCATGTTGTTGCCGGGGCTATGTCGGGAGTGTTAAGATGGGGGCGATCCAGATTAGCCCCAGGACATCTGGCTGGGTTGTGCCTAGAATCACTCATTTCGGCAGATGAGGCTCCTCTACCTGGGCTGTTGAATATGTTAGACTTTCGAGTGGGCATTCTGGAACAGCACGCCATTGGCAGATTCAACCACGCTAGAAGACTTGGATATGGGCCTTTGTTACATGATGGTCAGAGCACAAATCGTTCTCGTCGACAAGGAAGACGTTCCCTGCCTGCATTTTCTTCTTCAGTGTTCTCAAGACCACGCCCAAGGAAAAATAAAGTGGGTAAACCTAGCCAAACGTCTTCGGACCTAACCGCTGTCAATGCTGCATCGCCAACATGCTGCAGGCCCATCGCTTGTCACTCACGAGCCCAGGCACGGCTCTCGCTCTCGCGCCGCTGCTCAATCTGATAATCGTCTGGTGTTTCGGGGGTTCCGCGGCGCCCGATGCACGGGTTTAGGAACGGATGGGGCATTAGGCTTTGGTGGCGAGTGTGAAACGGGAGGCAACCAGATGATACTCAATGCTATTAAGCCTCCATCCCACATCTAATCACCAATGAGCAATGCACAGTAAACTGCCGTTTCAATGCTTGGCCCAAAGGGATGGTCGGGTGTCATGGTACATTGAGCTCTCAAAAAGCAACGGCTGGGTAGCCCCCTGTGACAGCTCCCCCTGCGATAGCTCCCCCTGCTCTTTTGGCATTCGAACATTCCACGAAACCGAGTGAGGCCTCTAACCCAGGAACGTATCTCATCGATTTTGTGTGTAATTCTTTTTTTTCTTGGCTCCTCTCCCCGGCTACCCGGGAGCCTTACCAGGACCCAACTTGAGAACAAAAGATCCGCTCACCCTGGCATATGGCCCTCTGGGCTACCGCTTTGGGAAGTCTTGTGTGGACACAGCCCTGGGTATGCCAGCCAGAGTCGGATAAGGGGGAGGCTGAGGGTAGGGGAGGGGGTCACCGAGTCGGCGGGCGAGGGCATGGCTCCCCGGTGTGCAGTAAAGGGGATAGGCTGGATGTCACTATCCACATAGACGCTGTCATGACCTTGCGGGAAATCTATATTGCAAGTGGTCTCGATTCTCGGCATGTCATGACCAAATCCGGGATTTCCCTGGCTTCGACTTACTTCTCTTAGTCTCTCTGTCCTGGGCCCGTTTCCCTCGAAGGACATACATGGACAGCTTACACGCACGTCTTGACTACACTACGCGTTGCCATTTCCCACCCCTCTCGCCATGTCGTCAAAGTTTGTTTCTGCGTGCAGTACCTGTCCCCGATGATCACACTGAACATCTCCCGGGGGCCACATGGCTCCCCTCGAGTCGGGGCCAACAGAGAGAGCGGAGTGCTGCGGGACGGTTTTGATTCCACAAAAACCCAAGTCGCCGTCCCAAGGTAACATGGCGGTTCTCGCCCGCAAATGACCAGGCACTCGTTACACCCAAGTCTATTTTGACTGCCCCCTTGCAGTTGAAGTCTGATTCGCCGCCCTAGGTCCAAAGATAGGGGACGTGGTGGCCACATGCATGCATCTCGATCCACCCTGGAGCTCAACGAGCCCACAAGGCTAGGTGGCGACAAAATCCATCGCTGAATGTAGCAATTAAAAGCCCGGGACCTACAAATCTCACCAAGAGGAGTGCCGAAATTGTAGAAAACCTTCTGTCATGATTATGAGTTTCCCACATTCAACACCCACCTAGCCGGGTCAATGACCCCGTCATGATGCCACCTAAAGCGACCGCCTTGTTGGGTTGGTGGTGGAGGGGACGGGGGAGAGGGCTCCAGGTCTGGAGATGCTTGCGGCCGGCTCGGGTTCGGGGGTTGGCATTCGTCCCGCGGCGGTGGACATGATGCCGTTGGAAAAGCCGGCGGTTCTTGGCCAACCGATACCCTCTCTCATGGCACCTGGCAGTGGGGGGGGGGGGGGACTGGGCTGCCATGTTCCTATCTCGAGTAATCAATTCATGAGAGGGAGCAATGCAGAGGATGCTCTCTCCCACACTCCCCCCTCCGGCCCCGCCCCAAATTCGGAAACTTTGCAAGACAATCCGGCCAGGCCGAGGGGCAGTATCTTGCTCGCGAGCGGTGGGATGCGCTCGCAATTGAACAAAGCTACGGCACAGGGACTCGGGGCTGGCTCTGGGACGGTATAATCCCGAAATTCCGCGTTGGATCTGCCGGTTTCTAGCGATCACCAAAGTTAGCTTCACGGAAAAAGTCACCCCGGGTTCAGGGAACGACCAAAAGACCAATTTTTTAATTTTTATTAATTAACAAAACCAAAAAAAAATAAAAAAAATATCGGTCCAAAAACTTCAATCAAGCGTGCAGGAAAGAGGCGACCGGACCAGACTTAGCCGTGCCAAGCAAAGCGGACCGGCGCTTGTGGGCGTGAAGGGGACGAAAGGGAGCTGCCGCTGGGCCTCTCTCCCACAAGGGCTCGCTGAATACGAGGTTTTAGGCGTGGTTTGAAATTTTGGCATAGGGGAGGCGCCACGGCGGCTAGGGGCACTTCAGCAGCTATTTCCAGAGCGCAGGAGAAGCAGGTGCATGTCTTGGATTGGCCGTGTCTGGTCAAAATGGTGCTGATATCATGACATTTCGTGGGTAACGTGGTGTAATTTGATACGCAGGGCCAAGCCGAGGAGGAGGGTGTGGCGCCGGGGGTTTGCGAGACATGACTGACCTCTTCTGGCCTGAACCCCAAGCAAGCACGGGGGTTGGCTAACTACCTAGCTAGCTATTGGACCGTTCGGCGACTTTGAGCGATCTATTTTTGAAAACACCTCGTTCTCTCTTCGTCTCTCTCGGGCATCAGTCATCAGTCATCATTCTTGTCTTCCTCGAGTAGACAAGCCAATCATGTCTCTCTTTCACTTTGTTCGCCATATTTTTCTCTTCTCAATTCTTTTCTCTCTCTTATTACCATCATCATGCCTTTGGGTTACGACATGTGATGACGTGGGGTCTGCTCGATCTCCGTAACCGCCAAACATGGGACAAGGTGCAGGGGAAACCCTCTCGGTTTCCGATTATGGACTCTACTCCAAATGGAGACATTTTTTCTCTTTCTTTTTGGTCTTTCCAACCTTGAACCCCCTATTTCATTGGCAACCCCCCCCCTCCCCCCCTACCGACATCCTCCCTCTTTGCATGTTCATTGTGTCATAGGTGTTGTGTCGTTACCCTCCATGTGCCGCCCCTCTTCCCCCTGCCCCCCGGATTCGACATGAGCTCGACTTAAAGCAGGCTAGAATTGAAAGGGACAATGTTGCTAGTTGAGTTTCTGTTAACTACATCATGCTGGGGCATGTTCAAGGTTGGACGCACTCAAATTCTACTTTTTGACTATGGTCCTCCATCCGAGATACTTGCTCGCGACAAGTCCAAGAGGGAAAAGGAAACAGCACGTCCCTTTGGCCTGAAATTCGTATTGTGTGAGGCATCTCAAAGGCCACTCGTGCCAAATCACTAATATTCCCGTCTCGTATTTGCCCTCCACTTGACCCTTTTTTCATTTTCTACACTAGGCTTATCATCATATTCCCATGTAACATCCGCGCGGAGTCGCAACAAGGATCAACATAGGAACAATAATACAACACAACTCAATGAATTGTATTGTTCACCGGGAGAAAGGAGGAGAAGGAAGAGGAGAAGATACTCAACGGACATTGTCATCTGCTCGTGCCAATCTGCCAGCCGCCGACTATGCACCCCGTGGGCTTCGTCTTTGATCCCACCATCATCATCATCACCACCACCACCACCACACAACACCACCACACAACAGCTACTGACAAGCCTTCTTCTGCACAATGATAAACACATTAACCCCAAACACCATTCATTCAGCTCACTGACTACCCTAATCTATCTAAGTTAATTCCCATATCATGCCCTTTCGTTCATCTCGCCTCCAAATTTTCTATCTACTTGCCCACGCCACATCATGATCCCAGCACATGACAATCAGGGTATACTTTTCCTCCCTCCCTGTGGGCCATCATGAAATCATCATTCCCATCCAGTGTCACTGTCGAAGAAAACGATCATAAAAGTCGCACAAGCTGCCCAAATCAACATATGCAGCTTGCTTGACATCCCTCCTGAAACCCATCATGCAACCACCTGACCTTCAAACCTGATCCATTTGACCTGTGCCGGGAAAACAAAAAAAAATCAATGCTATCTATGGCTATGTAATTATTGGTGTTCCTCCTGCCTCTGCCATCAAAATACCAATGCCCATCGTGTCCGGGCCCCATTAACTGCTACCGTTATAGAGTGTAATGGGCCTCCAGTGCTTGCCGATCCTTAGGTTGCAATTGTCCCAGAAATTCGCCAAACTGGGGAATCATTTGTTTATACGAGGACAACACCTGGGTCTGGTTAGTTGCTATTCGAGTCGTATGCTGAGGGGGGTGGATACTCACATTCTGGAATACGTCGTGAAGCTCCTGCTTGATGGGGCTGTTGAGGTTGATTTCACGATATCGTGCGATGGCAGTAAAGTATTGAAGCAGGACCTTTTCCATGGCCTGAGGATTCCGGCCCACAATCAAGGAGAATCCCTTAAATGCGGTGGCCTTCTCTTCGGTAGGCTCAACCTCGTTCATGATGCTCAACCACTCCTCGGCAAAGTTGTCGATGTGAGGGGCGAGTAGCTCCGAGTTATCAAGACCAAGACGACCAAGAGCCATGGCAGCGTTCTCGTTAAGCGCCTTGGGAACACGGGGGTTGGTCATGATCTCAACAAAGCGCTGTAGAAGCTCTGGAATCCAGGGTGCCATGCCGGTCTTGTGCTGCATGGAAATTTCTCCTGCGGACCAGCAGGCGTTGTTGACAACACCAAAACCACTGTCAATCTCTTCGTCCAGGATATTGTCCAGGTCAAGCTGCTTCAGGAGGATAGGGAGGAGGGTTCCAAGGCATTGTTGCAGCAGAGGGTAGACATATTTGGCACAGTCACCTAGTAGGGCGTATGCAGACTGTCGAACCTCGTCTGCGGGGTCTTCCATGCAGAAGCTGAGGAGCTCAAAGAAGGATTGCTGCGAGTTCTTGACAAGTGCCGCCGCCTTGTTGTTATCTAGAGCCTGGACAATGGCACTAAGTAGGTCGAGGCTTGTTACAAGGAAGTCCTTATCTGGCGACTCGAGAGTGGGGTTGCTGGCAGCAGCCAGGGTCTGCTCAAGGTTTACGTGGATAATGTTGACGCATCGCAAAAAGATAGGCTCAGCGTAAGGAGCGAAGGAGTCGTTCATGGCCATGGCCACGTAAGATAGACACTCGAGCAGGGGGAAAAGCTCACGGGACTGGTCTGACACCTTGTTGTATCGATCAATAAGGGCGGGCATCAGCTGATCGGCAAGCTCTGGGCGCGCCAGGACGGGACCAATGTGCTCGGCGAGCGTCTGAATACAGTCGTATAGAATGTAGATGTTGCGATCCTTGTACTTGCCGAAGCATCGGACGTATTGCGAAATGATGGGACCGCAGTATGGCTCCAGAATCTTGCCGGCCTTGTCCTCAAGGTTGGCAAACGCCGAGGCGGCTGCCTCTTGCACCTTCTTGTTCTTGTCGAGCATCTTGCGGAGGATTCCATCCATCAGGGGAACAAAGAACTGCTCCTTTTGCTGGTCCTCGAGGTTGGCGGCCCAAGACGAGTAGCGACCGAGGGTCCAGCAGGTAATCTGGCGGATAACGGGCTCTTGATCCTCCAGCAGCGAGATCAGGTAGGGTACTAGCTCAGGCAGGTGAGGCTTCACAACGTGCATGCAGCCCTCTGCGACGGCACCCAAGGCCAGGACAGAGGCCTCCCGGTGCGGCCACTCGGCGTGCTTTAGGTTCTGAGAAAGGTAGGGAAAGATGGCTTCGAAAACGGGGTCTTGGAAGTCTCGAGCAAAGACATCGAGAGCAGCAGCGGAGCATTTGCGAATGGTCCATCGTTCATCGGGGTTCGCATCGTCACCGTCGTCGTATTCGTCAACTTCTCCGTCTTCGAGGTCCTCATCCATGTTGGCCAACCGCTCGTAGGCGTTGCCGTTTTGGTTGGGGTCCGCAGACGCAGAGTTCTCGCCACCATTGGCGGCGGTTCGCGCTTGCGGCTTCTTGGCAAAGGCAGGACGGATATCCTCTTCGCGGTCCTCCTCCTCTTCATCGTCCGATTGGCCTCCAAGGAGGGCGATTTCCTCGCCGCTGTAGACCATGCACTCGAGCAAAACGGGGATAATCTTGTTAAGGTAGGGCTTCAGGCTGGTCCAGAGGTTCTCGTGCTCTCCGACGGCCAGCCAGAACTCGGCGGCTTCGCATGCCAAGTCTTCGTCGTCGGCCTTCTGCTGGCTAATGATGTAGTCAACGAGGCCGCCGGTGTGGGGGAGGAGCTTGTCGGGTCGGGTCTCGACGAGCTGGACAAAGGCTCGGCAGACTTGGCGGCGAACATCTGTGTTATCGTCTCCAGCGAGAATGAAGAGGTGCTGGAGGAGATCGTCAATGGAATTGACCATGGCCTGCGACTCTCGGGGGGTGAAGATGTTGATGGCAGTTAGAGCGCCGGCTCGAACCTTGGGTAATGGGTTCTTGGTGGCGGCAATGAGCTGGGGGAGGACGTAGTTGAGAGGTCGCTGGCCATTGACCTCCTTCATCAACATGCGAAAGTTGTCTTCGCAAATCTTGGCCATGGCCGACATGGCACCCTCCTGAGCTTCGGGGGTGACCTGGCCGTTGGCATTGGAAATCAGGTCGAGAAGTTGAGGGAGGAGTTCGGGCCAGCCGAGCAAACCACCATGTCTGATGATCTCGGTCGCAATGTTACCGGCAAAATTGCGAATCTGGGAATTCTTGTCTTGCAGACACATGGGGACGGCCATCTTGACCAACTGGAGGCTGGTCTCAGGAATGGATTTCCACTCCTGGCGGACATTGTTCTTTAGCATGATTCCGGCGGCGGAGCGGACGAGGTGGTAGTCTTGCTCGGAGAATTGGAGTCCATCGGGTGCCTGGGTGCTGGAGAAGAGGTATGCGAGGTAGTTATTGATATCAGGCGAGTTCTTGGCCTGCTGGAGCATCTTTGATGGAGGGGCAGCTCCGTCAGCGGGCGCAAATTGAGGGGGGGAGAGGGGCAACTCACGAGGTCGGCTTGCTTCTGTGCGTTCTTGTCGAAGCCGCTGAGCGAGTCCTTGAGGCAAGCGGCGAGTTGCCGCAAGGACTCGGGTGCGGGTTGCCAGGCCATGGTGGGCGGGCAACTCAGGACGAGTACGGCAAGGTGTCGAGAGGCGCAAAATTGAGGATGCGCAGAGGGAGAGGGAACGGGTGGGACGGGAGAGGAGAAGACGGAGGCTTCTTATGACATGGGCGAAGCTCCGCAGCTTCTAGAATGGAGGGAGAGGGGGATTGCAGAGGTGGAATGGCGGCCGGGAGGCTCTGCTTGATACTTGGCGGGGACTTGATGCGCGGAGAGGGCGGGAGAAAGGGCGAGCAGAGCGGTGGGATGTGGTTTGGACTGCTGGCTGCGTAGTAGGCGGGAAGCGAAGGTGCCCCTCAGCAGCAGGGGTCCGGGAGTGGGTAAGAAGAGCAGGAGATGGACCGTCGTGGGGCCACCACAAGCAACCAGCCGGGCCAGGGATAGTAATTCTTATTTTTCGACTTTTTGGCCTTTGCAACTTGACGTTGGACCAAGTGACGGGACTGAGAGATGCGGGCAGGCTGGCGAGCTGGCCACTGTCTCTTGCCGGATGGGGGAGGGGGGAGCTGAAATCAGGCCGGGCCGAGTCAGACTGGCCGTGTTTGTGCAGGTTTGATTGAACGCAGGCACCCACGCAAACCAGACGGATCAATCGAAGGAGGATCAGGAGGCCAGGTCCCAAGTCCCAGGTGCAGCGCAGGTGGATGAATGAAGGGTCGACGAGGGATGGCTGATGGGCGAGTCGGCGGGGTGGTGGCCAGTACCCGTACCACAGAAAAAAAAAGAGACCACACATACGCCAGCGCCCATAGCACCACTACCACTACCACCACCACCACCACCACGGCGACGCTTGACACTTGCGCCTATCTCTATTCAGCCAGTTACCTTTGTAGGTACCTACGGCGGCTGTACAACCTCCGGTATGCGTACCACCTGCGTTGTACATGGCACAGCGCTGCGCATGCCCGACCATGGACGACAGCCTCTGCATTTCTGCCTTCCAGTTACCGCGTGTAACACAGCGCTTAGTACCTGCCACCTCCAACTTGGCACCTGGAAACTAGCGCCTACAGGAACACATGCCCATCCTCTGCTACCACCAAAGCACCCTAGCAAAGGCAGAGTCATCATCATGACCCAAGAAAGAAAGAAAAAAACATGATCACTCAACACCCGCCTTGCTGGGAAAAAGAGCCCACCCCGGTGGATGAGTGCTGTCCATACATATTGACAGGCGCTCCAGTGCAGGTGCCAATTTTGCTTCTATAAATTCTCGCCCCTCTCTGTTTGGCACAAGTCCTGATTAAAATTCATCTAGGCATCTATGCACCGAGAAAAAAAAATAGCCCAGGTATCTCTAAAGCCCTGATGGGGAAGAATGAAAACTCTTAAGCGGGGTTGCGATAACGATGCCCCAGTACTTGACCATTTCCCATACCCTTTTCGGAGACCATCTTGTGAACAAGCAGGAAAAAAAAAGGCCTTTGTGGATCCAAATGGGCGCGGGGGAACCTTGTGTGGGCGGGATGAATTTTCTTCTGACGAATTCTATGTTTGGAGCAATCACTCGTTGACACTGTGTCTCTGGAGATCTGGTTCTGCCGGATTTATTCCCTTCTTTCTGCAACATCTTGCGCTAATGACGTGCTAACAGGAAGAAGAAAAAAAGAGAGAAAAAAAAGAAAGAAAAAAAAGAAAAGAGAGCCAACGGCTTTTCCCCTCCCAATCATCGACTCTGGTTTCAGACACCAATCCGTCTCATTCCCAAACGCACCCAATCGCCTTGCCGCGCACTTCTTGTTTCAGCTGGTTTCTGTTTTGGCGGTTGCCCAGCGGCAGATGCCCAGAACTCCCACCCTTGCGGCTTGATGGGATTGCCGCATCGGAATTCTCAAGTGGCATGGCATTTAATTTCGCCGTGATTTTTCGTTGCCGTCGGCTCTCAGCGGGAGTCAAGTGAGCTAGAGAATAACGGAAATTCGCCCCAGCTTCACCTGTCTCTTTGATCTAACCCGGACCTTGCTGCTGCTACTTCTGCTGGTGCCCGATCGCCGCTCGTCCCCGTCCGTCTCACTGCAGCTTGGTCCAAGTCTCACAGGTGTAACACAGCACTTCTGCACAGACTTGTTTCGCCAGACCACTCAGGCCAGGTTGGAAATTGCGAGCAGCAACCCGAGGCTAGAAAATAAGCATCCTATCACAGTATATCGACACTCGTCCTTGGCCACTAGACATGATTACCGTCGGGTTGGTACCTAAACGAACCCTTCGAAATTCAGGCTACTTGCCACTTGGTACTTGCATTATTCGTACATGTACGAACGGGAGCCTGCCTCCGTAGTTGCTTTTGCCTATCCCGTTCCCTGCATATTTGGAACTTGATCGAACCTGCTGGCATCTTTGCTGGGCCATACGATCCCGTCGACCTGCTAACCACATGAAAATGTCATCTATTTTTGGTGTATCAGGCCTCCAAGCCCGTCACGACAGACGCTTGGCCTGCCAATGCTGCCGTCCTCGGGCTCAATACCGCCAGAGGGAAACTTTGCTAATCCTACCGCAGTGAGGCGGACTGCCTTTGTCCCGTGCAACCCACGATCCGACGGAAGCGACAAACATTGGATTGACGACCCGGATACCGTGTCACCGTAATTCCCTGGCACCACGCGTCGCCATGTCGTAATCCCATGTCATGTTGACAGCTCCCGGCTCTCAGTTTTCCACTCTTTTGTGTTTTGAGAGCTGGCTTTCGTAGTGATTCTTGATGACTTGGTAAATGACCTGTTTGGCCTCCTTGAAAAAGTCCTAGGGCGAATAGGAAACACTGAAGAAGAACCGCAAGAGCCTGTTTTAATTAAGCTCCTCCAACACCGGCCTGCTTCAGCCTCCCAAGCACCACCTCTACAATGGACTTGAATGCCTCCATCTCTTCCTCCACTGTGCCACCCATGCCGGCGTTTGCAAAGCTCATTGAGCTTGTCACGTACACGGGCAGGTTAATCTTGCGAGCCAGAAGCTTGGCCAGACGTGTGGTAAATTCGAGTGTAGACTCTGAAGAGTAGAGCGTGGTGGAGAGCGGCTGCCCCGCGTCGAGCCGCTATGTTTGCCTGTTAGTTCCGAATGTGTTACATGGGGGTGGTGATGGAGGGCCTACGTTGGGCAGGGCATAGACGAACGACCCCATGGATGTGGGGGCGGCAAGCTCGTCTTGTGTCGCAGTCGCAAGGAAAAGCATGATTGCCTTGGACTTTGTTGACAGACGCAAGTAGATGCGCGTGTCAAGCGACCGGGGGAGGGGGATGGATAGCTGGACAGTTTCGGAGGCCATGGTTGAGGGTTGAGGGTTGAGGGTTGAGGGTTGCGGGGCGGCGCACGAGGGACTGTCTAGCTAGCTAGCTAGCAATTGCGAGAGGGTTGTATCCAAAGCTGGCCGTGACTGGCTATGTATGTGCCGGATAGTAGCAATCGAGGTAGCCAAGTTGAGGATGAGGGCGAGAGAACGAGGGGGAGGGGCAGTGTCCAGAGTGGGTACCGGAATCGAGAGCAATATGGATGACTACGATTCGGGCGATGCCGGAGAATCAGGCAAGCAAACAGTTTCCTTTTAGCTACGAGGGAAAAGAAAGATGAAAAATGATAGAAGCCATGTATTTGGCCGCTTCTGTCGATAAATTTATTACAACTTGCTGCTGCTTCTGGGGGAACTCACCGCAAACGCCGCGTCACATGATGGCCCCGCGCTGACCATTGGCCCAACAGTAATCCGCTGGCCGCCGCCCGCCACCTCCACACGACAACGAATGATTATCAACGCACCCTGCTTCCGAGGGCCAGCGTGTAGCAGTAAGCTAAACTGACTCAATCCGTCTTTCCCCCCCCCCTATGGTTGTTGTGGGTTCAACCGATTTTTAATTCGGGTTTCTTTTTTCCCTTTCTTTTTTCTCTCTATATTGACCGACTCCCTGACGCACTCCATTCTCTCTGGCGCATTATTTTTTTGTTGCTTCCAAGCAATGACCAATTTGTGACGGAAATTCAGCGGGGATTTACAAAAACAGGAACAAGCATACCTTGGGAATCGACTATCATGGATCACGCCAAACATGCCCGGGTGAATGAGAACCAGACTGCCTCAGAGGACTCGACCTGGGGCGGCGTTGAGGAAAACATTGAGGATCCCGAAGAGGTTCGCGTCGTATTCTGCGCGCTGGATTCATTCTTGTGAGTGCAAGACGCGGGGAAGGCGTTTTATTGTTGGCGAGCGATTTGAGTCGTTTCGTGCCTTGTCAAGTCGACTATTTTCTTCTCACGCGCCTACGAGTAGTGGACCAAGCGGTCTTTCTTATACATGATGGCTAGATAAGGTTTCGTGCGTTTCCTTCAGGTTGAATTGTCTCATCGCCTTTCTATGTTAAAAACCTCGTCACAGACTTGTCATGCTGAGACCTCAAATAGCCAGTATGCCAAAGTCGCCCACTTCAACGTCACCCACCTACGGCGCCAATCCTTTTACGCCCTCCCTCAAGCTCACTGGAAGCTCTTGTCTGAGCCCCCCTTCAATTTCCTGGATACACTGGAAAAGACGGATGAGGCCATCGACTCCAATGCCGGGCTGGCCCGCGCCATTGCCAAGTTTGGCCTCACGTCGTTTCGCACGATTGCCTCTGCCCCTGAAGGCTCTGGTCCTGAGATGCCCCGAGAGTGGGCTGGTGTTGCCAAGCATGCCGACACAGACAAGGCCAGAAGCACTATTCGTCAGCTTTATCGTGACTGGACTGAAGCTGGGGCCTCGGAGCGGGAGACTTGTTATAGTCCCGTACTGAAAGCCTTGGATGCAGAAAAGGCAAAAGCTGCCAACGGAGAGCCTTTAAAGGTCCTTGTGCCCGGGGCAGGTCTGGGAAGACTGGTGTTTGAACTATGCGCTAGGGGTTTCGTTGCTGAAGGAAACGAGATCTCGTACCACCAACTCCTGGCCTCTTCCTACATCCTCAACGGATGTGTTACCGCCAACCAGCACACCATCTACCCCTGGATCCATACCTTTTCAAACCACCTCACCCGCCCAAATCACATGAGGAGTTATACCGTCCCGGACATCCACCCAGGTACCACACTCGCAAGCCTCTCCAACGTAGGGAGCATGTCCATGTGTGCTGCCGACTTTTTGTGTTTATATGCCGACGACTCCCACAAGGATAGTTACGACGCCGTAGCCAGCGTCTTCTTCCTCGACACGGCACCAAACTTGATCCGCTACCTCGAGGTCATTCTGCACTGCCTCAAGCCCGGAGGAGTTCTCGTCAACTTTGGACCCCTGCTGTGGCACTTTGAGAACAACGCCCCGGGGAACCACGGACACGACGACGACGGTGACGGGGAGCACGACTACAACAACTCATCCGGCATCGCCGATCCTGGCAGTTTCGAGCTCTCCGATGACGAAGTAATGGCATTGGTTGAGAAGCTGGGATTTGTAGTTGAGTGGCGCCAGACCGGCCTCGAAGCTCCTTACATTCAGGATCGCGAGAGCCTGCTGCAGACAACCTACAAGGCGAGCGCTTGGGTTGCACGCAAGCCACTACATACGTCTGAGTGATGAATAACCCAGACTAATTGAAATGAAATGAACATATTTGCATTGTACAAATGGCGAGGTACACGGAATGGTAACTGTGATATTTGTGGGTTTTTTTTTAT
Source organism: Calonectria henricotiae (assembly GCA_020623695.1). NCBI lineage: Eukaryota > Fungi > Ascomycota > Sordariomycetes > Hypocreales > Nectriaceae > Calonectria > Calonectria henricotiae. The sequence goes on along the minus strand of JAHVYB010000108.1, from coordinate 119,499 downwards.
AGAGCGTGCATCAATAGACGAGTGTAGTCTTACCCAACCCCTCTAAGTATAACTTCCAATTTGATATGACTCCAAATGCCCATAACATACATACATACATATTAGTTTTCGCTTGCACAAAATACCATCATCTACAGCTTCGACGTATCTCCGGGGAAAGCCAGCTCCCCACGAGCCCAAAGCGCGCCGCCGTCAATGGCAATGGCCTCGCCGTTGACGTGAGATCCTGCGCGACTTGTTAGGTAGACGACGACACCTGCGATATCCTCGGGCACGCCCAGGCGACCCATAGGGTTACTCTTGCCGATGGCGTCGGCACCGCCGGACATGGCCAGCAGGCCGTTGGACATTTTGCTGGGAAAGAAGCCAGGGCAGATGGAGTTGACGGTGATGTGGCGGGGGCCCAGCTCGAGAGCCAAGTTGCGGCCCAGGTGGATGGCGGCGGCCTTGCTGGCCGAGTAGCCGTAGGTGCCCTGCTTGCCCAGGGTGCCGATGCCCAGGCCGGCGACGGAAGCCGTGATGAGCACGCGACTAGGGTCGCGCTGGGAGCCGGCCTTCTGGAGCAGCGGCGTGAAGAGGCGGATCGTGTTGAAGACGGCCTTCACGTTGAGGTCCATGACCTTGGCAAAAGCCTCGTCCGGGTGCGTGTCAAAGGCCTCGCCCCAGGTGGCGCCGGCGTTTGCGAACAGGATGTCGACGTGGTCGGTGTGCTGCTTGACCTGCTCGAGCAGCTTCTCGACGCCCGCGACCGTGGCCGAGTCGGCGGGCGCCGAGATGGCCACGGCGCCGGGTTGTAGGTTGGGCAGCGCATTGAGCGCCTTGACGGCCTCTTCACAGGCGGCGGCCTTGCGGGACGAGACGAAGACCTTGGATGCGCCCGCCTGGAGGAAGCTGTTTTCCGTCAGTACATGTCATGAGGGCCATGTTTCAGGGGGTAGGGGTAAACATACGCGGATGCCGCGTGCAGGCCGAGGCCTCGAGAGCCACCAGTGATGACGGCGACCTTCCCCTTGAGGGAGAAGAGGGAGGGGAAGTCTTCCAGCTGAACTTCGGCCATGATGGATTTTGGCTAGGAGGGGTTTTTCTTTCTTGGAGAGTCAAAGCAGGGTGTGAGGACGCGAGTTAGAATTAAACCCGGGATCGCTGGCGACGCGAGGCCAATACAGTGACGAATGCGTGTCTCGGAACGAACAACAAGCCGTATTTGGCCTAGAATACTCGTCAGGAATATTTATGCGGCACAATGAAGAGAGGAAAGCAGAGCCTTTCTAGAAATTCGATAAAACGTCAAGGGATGTACAACTTATGTGCGCCATCATCGTCATGTCTTCGGCCCTCGGAGCTTGTGGGGGAGTTGCCATTTCGGGCGTCTCGGCCGTTGCGGGGAAGACAAGCCGAGGCTCATGGCTTGCTGGTGAGGTGGGGCCTTCGGTGCTGCCGAGACATGAGTTTGCGTTGTTGATTTTGATTTCCTCGTCAAAGACATGCTCGACACCTTCAATTGGCAAGCAATCGTGCAAAGTCATCATGTTTTTCAATTGAGAAAACTATTTCTGTGTTAAAGCATACTTTGCTACAGCCATGCAAACAGTAATTGACAGGTAATTCTAACAGACAATAAATGGTTGAATTAAATGAAGAGTTACACATCATGAAAAGTATTCTCAATCTGATCATATTCCACATATTTTCTCAATTTCCAGTGGTCCAATTTCCGCCAGACCTCGAGATAGGTCGCATCCATAGTAATGAGAACCCAACACACTTGCGTAAACGACAACAAACAACCCTTGCCTCATTGGCAATCCGCTGTAGTTGGTTCGGTAAGTACTGTTTCGCCTGTTCTTCCTTTCCCCAGCCACTTTCTGGCAATGCGAATGCGAATGGCCCCATCCCGTGACTCCCTCCCGGCTCGACTCGACGCCATTGCGTGAGATACCCAATAGAATACAAGAGCCGTCCTTTAAGAAGATGCGAATGAAGCGCAAACTGCAAAATCCAGTTGAGACAAGATTAAAAACACAACTATCGTTGCTTTGACGTCAATTCGACCACACTGGCATGTGGGGCACAAGATGCGACGATTTACACCCTCCCAACTCAACAAGATGACACCTTTGGGCACCAGCATGGTAGAGCTCTCATTATGCATCCCGACAAATCTCGTCAAAACAGCCGTCGTCATAAATCATAAAATAAAAGGGTGCACAGCATTGCCTGCCGACCAGGCCTCTCACCCCGAGGAACGTATTTATATCTGGGTGCCGCTGCAAGGCACCCGAACAAGATGCCCCCGATTATTTGAGGGCATCGGGAAACGTGGGTGTGTGAGGTTGAACCTGGGCTCACCGACTGTGCTTTTTCTTGTGGTGAGTCTTGTCATCCCAACACCTGTTGACAGCCTCTGAGACAGTATCCCAATCGGCAGCCGTGACTCGACCAATGAAAAAGACTTTGACATTGTGTTCGACCGTTATCAGTTTCGAGTAATTCACTCGAGATTCCTTGCTTAGCTTCTCGCCATCCTGATACATGTCCATCCTAACGGGACCAAAACCAAGTTTTGGTTCTCCAGGAAGAAGTTTTGCTTTGTGGTGTCTTTCATGGATAATGCCGTGCTTATTGGCCTTGATGCCCTTTTTATTACAACCCTTGCCACCATACGTAAAGACAGGTCTGTCTAGTTAGCACAATTTATAGCCATAGACAAAGTGGTCGACTTACACGCAGGTGGAATGACCTTGATCATTGGCAATCACAATAAATCGACGAAAACCCACAAAGATTTTCCCGCCATATTTATCTTGGTATTCGTACCGATCCGAAATTGTAGATGGGGCACCTTCTGTGCCGCTTCCTTGTGGCTCGCTCCAGAGAACTTTGAAAATCTGACTGAGTTAGCGGCAAGTGACGCACCGGGAGGGGGAAATGCTGTACCTCTCCAGGTTGAAACTTATTTGAATGTTCAACGCGATATCCTTTGAAACGAATTAGTGTCTCGTCCTATTGGATGGGAGGGAAAAAAAGATTACTCACGAGGATCCAGGTGTTCTTGGTCACCTTCAGTCCCAGTGATGTTGTATGGGTTGTTCGCGTGAGTTGTGGGCCGAGGTTCGTCGTCGTAACCATCGTATGCCGCTATGAGATATGTGAGATGAAAACCCCGCGAAATTGGACTCAATCTACTCACAATAAGCAGCCGCAGTGGAAGATTCTCCAGCAGTTTGGGTGCTGTAATTGTATCCCCTACTGGCGGCTACCGCTGCAGCAACATCATCATCCTCATAGCTAGACCGGCCAGTTTGGGCGGCTGCAGTGGACGGTTCGGCTGTAGTATGGGCACCGTAGTTGTATCTCCTGCTAGCAGCTATCGCTTCGGCCACCTCGTCGTCATAACTGGACCGGCCGTATTGCGTCTGGCTGTTTTGCGCGGTCGTCGACCCTGCAGTGCTCGCTCAGTTAGCAATTAGAACAATACTCGCGCGACGCAGCTTGACACACTTGATGAATAACTAGAATCGTATGTTGAAGCTGTGGTGGCGGTACCTATTTGAATCAGCTCACGCACGGCCCAATTGTGGACAAGGAATATTTACCGGATGTGTACGGTTGGCGAGAAGTATCTGTTTGTGCATACGAGTAATACTGCTTCGTTTCGGGATCGTAGTCTGCCGTCGCTTGTGAGTGTCGTCCTTTCTGGTCTGGCGCGATCAACTTACATCTTTGCGACTGTTCTGCGGTGGCAGTATGGCAGGAGGTGCTGGTTTGTGGCGTCTCTCGTTCCGTCTCTTCACCTTCGTCTATATCATCGTCGTCATCATAGACGCGGCTTTTTCCCTTGTATCTGCTCGAAGAGGATTTGTATTTGGACGTGGAAGATTTGGGTCTTGATGAGGATGACTTGGACTTGGATGTGGATGTGCCAATGGTGTATTCGCCCGCTGTGCCCGATTTTTGTCAGCTATAATTGATCGTGTGGCCGATGAAAATGATGGACGAGAGCGCACGTACATTGGGAACCATATGTAGATGTCGCAGAAGGACCCTGGAGATGAGTACTATGTAGACCTTGGCTGATTTCATCTACGGCGGAATCGCGCGGCGTTTGCGCAGTACGGGAAGCATCGGCGGCATTGGTAGGTCCATCGGTGTGCCATTCAAAATCCAGGTTGCCTGTAAGCCATGATTAATACCAAATACAAAGGGTGTACGGAGCGTGGAGGAAATGGAGGGCGGGAAGCGAACCGTCTATGTCCTGACGTTGGCGATAATATCGTCGGTAGTCGGGGTTCCAGATCCAGTCAGACCAGCCGCCCCATCGTGTTTTGCTAGACTTATATGCCATGGTGGCATCTTATCCGGAGACGGTACAAAAACTGGGCAGCATCCACTCAATGAAGCAGAAGAGAGCAGTCAAGCACGCAAGTAAGCAGACAAGCAGCAGGGACGGAGATGAAGGTTGGAGGTGGTGAGCGGTGTGTTGAATTAGACCAGGCTTGACGCTTAAGGCTATCGGGTCTCGAGGCTCACGACCCAAGCAAGGCACAGCCCGAGGGCGGAAGGAGGATAGCAAGTGGGGGGCTTTTGTAGAACCAAGCCAAGAGGCAGAAGGGGGAAGCAGTTGATCATGCGGCTCAGCGAGAAAAGCGTGAGCTGGGCACAGTTGCTGTGGCCTGGTTGCACGGGGAAAGATGGAAAGGACTCCTGTTGGTTCTTCTGCGATGGATGCGCTGGCGTAGTGCCGGAGGGTGGGCGCAATGGACGCCAGAATTGTCGAGAATGAATGGATGGCGGGACGGACGTATGTACGTGTATGTACGTATGTATGCCGGCTATCTTCCCTGGGTCTCGAGTCGGCACTCCGTTCTTGTTTCCTTGGATGTGAACTGTGGCTACTGGCTGTAGTCTGCCCTATTTTTTTTTGTTTCTTTTTCTTCTTTGGTGCAGCGCTGGTTGGCGCAAGTCAGATATGCTGGTGGGCTGAGACTAAGAGTCGCATATGCTCGGGCTAGGCCTTGTGCTCTTGTGATGGTGGTGCCGCTGGCGACGCTGATGGGCGAGAAAACGGTGGTGGTGCTGCACCTTTGACATCCGTCCGCATGGCCGCAGAAGAGCTGAAGCGGCGGCGGCGATGACGACGGAGAAGCAGCGCAGGCCAGGACGGGAGAAGAGGCAGGAGAAAAGACTGCCCGCCAGTCAATTGAACTATGTCGAGCAGTTATCAATCCTACCAACCGAGGAAGAGCGCTGGTAGGGAACGGAACCGGACGGGAAGATGGAAACGGGTGTGGGCGAGAAGCGGCATGGGCAGCTTATCAGTCTTTAGCAGTGCAGAGGGCGAGGTTTATTGCCGCGCATCAAACACAAGAAGACGAGTTCCACCGTGACCCGCGAGCTCGCATGATGGATGGGAGCGTGTTGGGGACTGGTCATCGTAAAGACTGGAGTCAGAGCCATACCCAAGAAGGACGGGACGCAAGAAGGAGGAGACCCATAGCCTGAGGGGAGACTCGTCCAGCGAGAGGGGACCATGCTACGGCCCTCGTCCGGCCCAGTTGCAGCAGTCGATAGGTGCCATTTCCATATGCCGTTGCCATTGAAAATCGCACACCCCCGGGATGAGGAGTGGAGGGCAGGTGGAGGGAGTGGGGGGAGAAAACAGAGCAGGTTGAAGCCGGGTTGTGGTTTGTGGTGTGGTGGTGTTGACGATGGGGACACGGCGGGCGATGGCAACGAGGTACCTCTACAAAGGCGACCAGTTTCTCGCCGGCGCTCCCTGTCAGCCCGGCTCTGCCAATGCCCACCCGCCTTTGTGCCTGAGGCGACTCTGGGACGCTGGGACGCTGGGACGCTGGGATTCTGGGACCCCGCGCTGTGTGTGGCTTGCCACTGAGGGCGACTAAGTAGTTGCAGGCTACACTTGCAGAAGCGTGCAGCGACTTGCAGTCTGGTGAAGGGCCAAAGAGGCCCACGTTTCCCACCTCCGGCACGACGGCAGTGGGTAGGCGGGGATCCAAGACGTGGCCCCACCTCGTTGTGAAGACCAAGAGGCTCTTTGTGGGGAGTGCTCTGGAGGGAATCCTCAATCGCAGCGGTTCTTCTCGAGCGTCGACAGGCGAGGACCAGTCACAGTGTGGGGAGGTGATGGATGTCTGGGACAGGTCAGAACTTAACACCGCTGCCAGGCTCTATATCATATTGCTTGTCGTCTCCTGCGTGGCCAAACTCTCGCACACGTCAAGCCCCCTGACCTGCAAACACGCATTCAGTCCCCAGCAGAGCTCCCACTTGAAGCCTTTTATGCCTGTCAAGCGCAAAACATCCCTGGAGGAGAAAACGGTACGTCGGCGGTGCAAACTGCCCTCTTGAGCCGTCCTGTCGAGTCGAGACCATGCTTTCTCGACGTCTTCAGCGGGGTCGGGTTACAGTGCGTTGCAAGCGAGTGGCAGCTGCAGAGGCATCCCCCCTCAGTAGACGTCCGCGCCATGTCTCAGCACCTGGCATGGGAGGCAGGCTCCAGGGACGTCGGAGTGTCATATCATCCCCCAGCTTGGCCACTGTGGGCTGCCCTACGCCCGGATTGGGGGGCCTCGCCCGCCGACGACTAGCAACGCACATTGGCTCTCTGCCTCCAAGCTGTCCGATGGCATCAGAGAGCACAGACATGAACACAAATAACACGTATGGGCTTACCGCCCGTATGGTAGAGGGCCGCAAATCGACGGCAGGATTGTCTAGAGGGTGGTGCAAATGTGCAGTGCATCAAATGAATGTGCTTTTTTGCTGCTGACTGGCTTCGTCTCGGCTGAGCCACCACCCAGCATCTGATCTGTCGATTTCCGCCTCACTTGTTCGTTCCCCCAGGCACGCGCTAGCTCCTAGCGGCCGCAGGCCCAAGCTTGCTCCTCCTCCACTTCTTCCGTCTCCCAGCCAAACCGAAATAGCAAGGTTCGCAATCACAGCAAGCTCCCCTTCAACTTTCATCTAATCCATTCTTCAATCCCGACAGAGCCGCATCTCCATCGCGGCCTCCTCCCTCGACCTCTATCCACCGTCGCCGGACAAAAGCATGGGCCCAGCCTCCTCGTCCTCCTCGCCTTGCCTCATTTCTCCTGCTGCTGTCGTTGCCGTTGTCACTGCTGTTTTGGTGCTCCTGACCCGCCTTCGATGATATCGAGAGACATGGACGGCCCTCCTCCCAAACCTCCTTATCCCTCTGCTCTCTCTCAATCATCTCCATGGATGCCGCCGCTGCCACTTTCCCCCCGTTTGGCCCCGGTCTCGCCCTCCCATTGACCGTGCCTCTGTCCGTGTCGCAGCCTCACCCTCGTTCCCAGGTTGGCGCTCACGCCAACGCACACGCATGTACTCATGCGAATTCTCACCCTCAGGCTAATACCCATGCCCTTTCCAAACCCAGAGCCAGTGCCAATGCCCAAATCATCACCGACGACCACTCCCTCGAATCCGTTGGAGATGCGCGCTGGCGCGAAGAGGAAATGGACCCTGAAGAGCATGAGAGCGACTTCTCGCGTTACCAGGGCGACGAGTCGACTCGCTCGAGCTGCGTTACGACCCCCGACATCCACCTATCGCGTCCGCCTCCTTTGCCGCTCGATGGCCTCAAGCAGGGCCAAGTGTTTGATGACTCAAATCTAGAGCCCTATATGCCCTCCCCAGCCGAACACCAAAGCAAACGCGTTTCTAGACTTGGCTCACTATCTCCTCCACCGCCACCTCCTCCTAACGCTGCAAGCCTGTCATCTCCGAGTACTTTCATGTTGCATCACGATAGTCTACCACCTCCACCGCCTCCTCAAAGCAACGGACATACGCGACCTTACCCTCCTCCCCCACCCCCACCCCCTTCCTTTGGCTCTGATCAGTATGTTTTTCGGATTAATGAAGCTATGAGTGTTGTTCCGCCGCCGCCGCCTCCTCCGCCTCCCCGGTCCCTTTCTCCAGCCGAATCTTTGGAGCAAGACGACCAGGATTTTACTCCTCAGCCTCTAAGGCAATACCAATTTTTACCACGGGCATTTGGAAAACCCCCCAGCATTCCCACGTCTGATGAGAAGTCTTATCAGTCGAGACGCGGACGAACTCGAAGACGACGCAGAAGACACTCCAGAAACCATTCGTCCGGCTCCACGTACTCCAGGACACGTCCATCAACCACTCAACCGTCGGATTCTGGTTCCACTTCTGAGGAGGATCCCATACAGTACCGCAATGCCAGGCAGTTTCCTCCTAGACTCCCAACAGCTCCAACATATGGTTCCTCCGGAACGAACAGCAAGGCTTCTATTAACCGAATCACAGCATGGGTGGCCGATTTTGAAAAGACCCGCAGTCCACGTAGACAGCCACGTATGGAAATCGCAGCCAGCTCTCCACTCAGACATTCGGATAATTACAGCGATGACGCCGGGGGATCCGACCCGTCCGACATGTCTTCCGAAGGAGAGATCGAAATGCTTTGGACCCAGTTAAAGGAGAAGAGGACCAAATTGAACGACATAAAATCCCAGATGGTCAAGCGGAGAAAGGAGTTGAGAGAATTGCGACGAAAAAAGGACGATGCTGACAACGCCTTCATGAGTGTCATCCGCCCAATTCTTGTTAACCACCGGAGCATTTCGGCTAGTCACTTGGAAAGACGATTGAACGAGATGCAAACCCTGAGATCAGACTACCACTTTCTCGAGGACAGCTACGAAACCCTGGAAGTTATGCTGGATGAGGAAGAAGCCCATCTCAACAGCTTGGAGACGCGTTTCTTTAGCCTACTCGCGACTGGCCGTACAAAACCGGAGCGACTCCACGTCAACAGGGACCCCGAACAGGAGCAGCAAGACTATTTTAGGAACATGCCACTGGATCTCAAGGGTATTTCCCCGGACGGACCTCCCGAAGACCGGCACCCTCTCTATTTGGACCTGATGGATACTGTTGGAGACCTCGGAAATGCCAAAGAGGAGCACGAAGATTTGATTAGGAGCAAGGAACAATGTACCTACGTCGCGGAAATGAATCAATCAGTTGGAAAACCGGACGATGAAGGAGCAGCCGAATTCTTGGCCGAGTTTCCAGAACAGGAGCAACAACTAAGTGAGAGTATCGCCAAGTTCCAGGAGGGAGTGACGCACCTCAGAAAGTTGTGCGAAGAAAAGGGAGTCATGCACAAGCACATGTCGGCGCGGGTCGAGTATCTCTTGTATCCAAAAAGGGAGTATAACGACATGGACCTTGAAGACAAGGATGCCATTCTCGAGCGGCAGCATGATCTATCCCACCACCAGTTCCCCGTGCTTCTGAGTCAGCCTCAGCATGTCTTGGCGAGAGACGTCCCGTACACGTCACTCGGCGCATTGAAGGCGGCCGTAAAGATTCCCAAAGAAGCCCCGGAGAGACGAAGCAAGATGCAGCAGGCGTTGAAAGAGTATGCCATCGACAACCTCATCACGGACTACAAGTCGGACAGAAAATCGGACTTTATCAACAGATGGCTTCTGCAGCAGCTCCGCACGTCGCCCATGAACACTGCATTGCTCCACTCAACGTTTGTCAAGAAAAATGGGCTAAAAATCCGCGATTTTTGGCGGTGGCAAAGCGACGTGCTCCACTATTGGTGGCACGACGGCGGCTTAGCCGAAGAGTCGTTTAAGCCGGTCACCAGCGAAGACTCGCAGTATCGAGTTGGCACCACCTTGCCTTCTCGGGCGGCGAGTGACGGATATAAAAACCACGTGCGACGCCAACAGCGCACTGACAGCAGCAAGGCGCAGACTACGGTGTCGTGAACACGCCTGCTCTCTATCATATTGGTCTAGCCTTTCTGAGGCTGGGCTTTTTATTCGTTTTCCATTATCAGATGGAGTTATTGTTATCTTGGAAAGAGTTGGACGGCGTTGTCAATTTCGATTCAGTATGTACCCTGCCAACAGCAAAAGGGGCATCGAATTTCTTGATTGATATTTTTTAACGATTTCTTTTGTGGGATATTTGGGGGACCAGGAGTCAGGAACAGTCTGGCAAAACAGGACTAGAACACGAACAGGTCGTTCTAGGGTAATTGGTCTTTTTGTTATTTTTGTTTTTGTTTTTTTAAACAAAAAACCTTATTGTTGTTCGGGTTTGTGCATGGAAAGCACATACCGTATTGATACCCATATTACAGTTCGTGTTGGTCTGAAAGTTTGAAGAGCGTGCGGATCCTTGTGTGCATGACACGGTTACTTCCTACTCGAGGCTAGTTAAGGGCTGGTTGTTTGAGCACCAGAGAGATGATTATGGATTCCAAAGGATTGAGTTGTCACCAAGAGTCGGTGAGGGAAGTAATAAAAAACAAACAACTAGTCAGACGGCACCCCGGTGGTGTGTTTATGGAATGGAACAATCTTGTCATTTGGAAACTTGTCCCAATGGCAGCGTCTTGTCTTGTTTTCTCAATTGCCATGAGGATAAATCGTTGAATCTCATGCTGCCAACACGGTTTCCCCACAAAATGGCCGATGCACTAGAGAAGCGTTAGTCTAGCTCCCGCCGGGGAGGCCTGCACCACATTACCGCGGAACGACCACGGGGGTCGGGACGAGCCTTTTGGCGAGATCCACCAAATGGTCAGGGAGCGTGTGCGAGGGCGAAACGTGTGCTGGATGCGTGACTTGGCCGTAAGTACCGGTACATGGAGGATATCAAGGGCTCAAAATAAGGCCGACTGAGAGGGGGGAGGGGGGGGGGGGCGAGAAACGGTTGGTCAGGGTGCGGTATGCGTCAGTAGTGCTTGTCGGGATGCATGTCTGGCAAGGAAGCGGGGGGTGTGTATCCGTATGACGGGGAGTCAGAGCACCCCAAAAGGAGGAGATGGTGCGCATGTGATGTGATTGTAGGCCCCTGTTGAAGCGAGATGATGTCTGCCCACGACCTGATTGACGAGTATTATTTGTGCGAGTTTTGAGGCTATGTCCTTTTTGTTCTTCTCTGTTGCGGTGTTCGTGTATTTTTCAACCTGTGCTGTGTCTCATGTGTTGTTGTTTTCCCGTTCGTCTTTCAGCTCTTCTCGATTCCCAAGATGTAATGCAATCGCGTTGTGCGTACATAGGGACCTGATGACATGGCGGCGGCGTGAGAAGGAGGACCAGGGCAAAAGGCTCGGAGCTGTCAACGTGCCGCCCAGAGAGCGATGGATCTCTCCGTATATGGGTTGGTTGGTGGGCGTGAATGCAGGGGAAACCCCCCAAATTGGGATAGCTACGAGATTATGACGAAATGCAATTTTCTTTCCTTTGCACGGTCTACACTGCTGGGGCTCTTTGTGACCTTTCCTCGCTCCACAGAGAAAGAAGAAGAAAAACATTTGCAAATTTTAATTTTTTTTACACAGAAATTGACCATGTTCTGGGCGAATGTGCAAAAACACACCCACCATGGGGAGAGGGGGGAAGGGGAGGGGGAGGGGCGTTTTTTTTTCTTTTCTGGAGGAGCAATGAGAGAGGGGTCTACAGGGAAGAGAGAGGGGGGCCATTGGCTGAGGGAGGGCGGGTCGTGTAGCAGGGGGTGGGAGGGGAGGGCAAAATGGACCAGACAGAGGGAGTCGAAGCGGTAATTATCCTGTTATTTGGCCAGGACGGCGATAACTAATAAGCGGGTGGTGGAGTGTGAGGGCCAAGTTGTATGGTGGATGAGCAGCTAGTAGCGTGATGGGCCTGCAGGCTGGTGTCCCGAAATACAATTGCCTGGGAGGGCAAGGCGTGGTTACACCATCAGCCGCGGGCATGATGAGCGTCCGCGCTGTTCTGCTAGCGCTGCTAGCTCTGTTAGCTCTGTGGGATGCAGTCTCAGCATGACAAAGTGGGATTGATAAAACCGGCCCTGTGAGGGAGTGAGCGTGTGTGTGTGTGTGTGTGTGTGCGGGTGTGATACTCGAGTAATATCAGGAGAAGCAGGGTGTCGTCACTTTCCGGAAGGGTTCTTTTTTAGACGAGAAGGTCAGAGATATGATGAGCAAAAGAAAAAATAATGATGATAAAATAATAGCATAAAAATGACAAGAAAAATTAAACCCCCCCAAAAAAAGAAAAGATGGGTCGCTTTATGCACGTCACCTCTCAAAACTCTAAGGGATGTATGGGGAACTTGATCATTTTTACCAACATGTTCTTTGCAATATTCCCTCAGAGGATTTGACGATGACTTTCGTCGTTCCATCCGGTGTGGGCTGCGCTGTTTTGTGGTGGTTGAGCCGCAACGAAAGAGAAAAAAAGAAAACAACCCCCCCTCCCAAAAAAAACCAAAAAAACCATGGTGTGTCTAGTCTGCCGCAGTAGGTGGGGGTACCAAGAAGCATGCTCTACACTCTCTGGGATGATCCCTTCTTGCTCGCGACTCTGGCTCGGCCAATGAATGGCACGCGTATTCGTACGTTCAAGTACGAATAATCAAGCATCATTATGCCAACCTGCAGCAGTGCAGCCTGCATTTCAGTTCCCATGCTAATGCCACTGACGAAAAAGCACATGTCTGCATTGTCAACTGTGCAGACATGTGCGTACTGCTTGCTCTCCTAGGTACCCTCCCAGCTGTGTGTCCTTCCCCTCCCCCCTAAACCCAACCCAACCCACCCACTATGACGCCCTCCCTTACCTTGCGGGGGATCGACGGGCGTGTCCGCTACGTAGGGCATCGCATCCTAGCCCCGGCGTATCGGATCAGCTAACGGGGGAGCGTAAGCCATTCACAGCACTCGAAAATAGCCCAAAAAAAGCAAAACCAGGAAGAAGTGAAAAGGCTCAGGCTGCGAGCTGACATACATACATAGCTAACTAACCCGCCCCCCCCCCCCCACCGCACAACTCGGTTCTCCGCACATCGCGTTGCGTTCACTGGCCACTTTACCGACCCACCCAACGCACGCCCCTGTTTTTGCGTCCCGTCACCCCATCCCATTTCACGCCCAGGCCTTTGCGTTCCGCCTTGTCCGCTCCAGTCCTTGATAAGCGAGTGGTTCGGAAAAGGCGTCATTGGGGCGGGAGAAAACAAAAAAAAAAAAAAAAAAAAAAAAAGGGACATCGGT
>JAHVYB010000108.1:30627-106414 GCA_020623695.1 Calonectria henricotiae | reverse complement strand
CGCCCTCCCGTGCGGGGGAGTGGCGCGGGGCGGTGCGTCCGAGGGCAACGCACCCACGCCCCCGCCGATAGGCACAGCCAACCGTGGGGCCTAAACCCATCAGAAGAAGCCGAAAAAGCGCCAAAAAAAGAACACCCAAACGAAGTGAAAAAGGTCCGGGCTCGGTCGTACATACAATCATAGGTAAACTACCCCGCCCCCCCCCCCCTCCGCCTAGACATGTCATTGCTAAAGAAGCGGTAAAGAAGGGGTTGAAAAAGTGCAACACGCTGCTGCCCAATCTTGTACAAGTTGTTCGGGGCCGCAACGCAGGAGGCAAATCACGTCGCGGCGATGCGGAGCCATGGACGTGCGCGCGCGCCTCTAGCTCGGTGAGTGGTAGACAGTCAAAGAAATGGAGCCAATGTTTCGCATCTCAGCGTGGCTTGCTTCCGTTGGGTGCTAATCGTTGGTTCTTTTCTTCCTTGTGTTGTTGTAGTTCCTTCTGCCCATGACCAGACAAGTGGCGCTACTGTCAGCTAGCTCCTCGTAGGTTCCCCCGCGCGAGATATGTAGCTGCCCACAAAGCGACAACTAAAAAAGCAACCAACATGTCATTTGCTCCCTATCCGCCGTCATTTGGGCTTATATTCGGCCGTCAGGGAGGGGTGCCGCGTGCTCCGGGGAAGGGGGGCTGGGCTACCTTTGCGTGCCTGTTATAGGTGGCCTTATCGATCCAGACCCTTGATAGTGTCACTATTGCATGGGTGAGTCAAATGGGTCGTCTCACTGGTTGCCTAATTCGGGGTGACTGTACCTCGATGAATCGACCACCCGGTGGGCAGACCCGGCCCATGGTTGGAAACGGTTGGCCAGGGTTGGACGCAGCCAATTTCATGCTATAGGGGCACAGGTTGATAGTGTCCCGAGTTCATGTGAATGCAAGCGATAAGTCACCATCGGGCCATGGAATAGATGTAAGTCTCGATATTTCTAGGAATTAAGGTCGATTAGTCGGCGATACTTTGGTGTCTCCCTCCGCCAAGAAAAACAACGTCCGTCTAGAATGCAGGTGTCTGTGCCGCAGCATCCTCCCAATCATCATCAACCAGCTTTCTCTGACGTATTCAAGCAGCAGAACCCCATACACTAGTCTCAGTGAACCATTTAAATAGGTGTGCTGTTATTGTACTGACAGCCTATCCGCTAAAGCATGTCCACTTTCCACGACCGTTCTTTGGCTTACCATTCTTCGCCTCCGCGGCTGGTTCTTCCTGTGGGACATTCACGCTGACCTGAGATGACGAGGCCGGTTTATGTCGAGTGGAGCGTGAACTTTCATGGCTCTGATGGCGAGGGTGCTTTCTCTCTGCTGTTGCTCGCTCGAAGCTGGCTCTGGCCCGTCGTGGTTTGCCAGTCGGGTCCGTGGTATGAAATCGACTCTTATTTCCAGATGTCCTGGACCCCTGGGTCTTTCTCTGAGTTTTTGAGAGATGTTCGTTCCTTTCTTCTTGCCATTCAGTTGGACATTCTGGGTTGCATACCCCAGGGTCTCTGAGTATCGGCAACCCTGATCTCAGACGTCCATAGGTCGAAGTTTCTACTCCAACACGATCGTGGGCCATGTGTCGCTCGCAGCACTCGAGCTTTGGGGAAGTTTCCGCCGCCATTGCGTCCATGGCCCTCTTCTTTCGACTCCTGCGCTTTCGGCTTTTCCATGAAGCGACAATGGAGCTGTAGCTATACCTGGGTCTGCTATAGCCAGCATAACCTCCGCCGCCGCTACCATAAGCGTACGCCATAGCAGGTGTGGAATGCCGACTATCAAAGAAGAAGGTTGCTTAAATGAGTTCGATTTGTGAAAAAGCTAGTTGCGCGTGTATAGCGGGATAGATATGTCTGTCGGTAGAGGAACATGCGCGTGCGAGATGTGATGTAGGAGTGGACGAGGAACGAGTGAACGCGAATGCTCCAGGGATGCTGTGTGAAACACGTGGTGCAAAAACCTGCAAAAGGGAAAGAAAGACTTTTTACGCAGAACGGGCTCGTTTATTTTGTCTCCGTAAACTATGACTTGATGGGAAGGCACGAAGACGGCAACTGTGCAGCTTCCCACCCCATAACCCTTGCTAACCTAAACCCATAAGGTCCAATGATCAAGTTGCATGGCCCCGATTTCGTACCTACCTATATGGGTAGATCACAGTTAAAAATACCTATGTACAAATGTTTAGATCCTAATACGTGTCGTAGGTAGCCCCCATCCAGTTCCGTCTTGGCCTCAAATCATCCGAATATTATCACGTCCAACTAGGAGAGCAATTACATTTTGACTCTGGATATCCTTGAAGAGGCAAACTGTACAATTTGCAAATCACGGACTATTTCCACAGCAAGTTTCTCGTTTCTACCTCGCCCCTTTCCCCATTGTTGTGGCATCTATCCACCCCAGTGATAAATGTTAGATTATTTTAATGTGGCCCGATTACAGGCAACCTCCAAATACAATAAATTTTCTGTACCTTGTGATGTATTCCTCGAAAGAAAACTTGGTTTGACCTCAGCAGGATGGATTATCAGAATCTTCTCTAAAAAGCATTTCACCACCTACCTATAAGATGAAGTAATTGGGCCCAGATCGTATAACTCGATCATATTTCATCCATTCATCCATTCTTATTCCATTTGCACTAGAAATCTGTGCCGCAGGACTGCTGGCTATTTACCAGGGTGTACAGCCCAAGCAGGTTACCTATGGAGAGCCAGCCTTGACCATCGCTGAACTGTTCTCCGAAACCACTTAGTTTTATTTACATAGGGCTATAAAATCCCGTTACTCATCCTCACTGTAAACTTACTCGGCCCAAACATGACAATGAAATGGGATTACTGCTTGCGGCTCCGCAATATAGAGTCGAATATGCCATCAAAGACCTGCATGGCTAGCTCTCCTTGCGATTGTATCTTGTCCGTTGGGCACTGTTCAATTATCAAACAGCTATTCGAAAGTGGGACATGCCACTCAATCGGATCCAGTTCGCCAGCTTCTTGCTTATGCCCCTTCACCGACTTGAGACCATGACAAGGACCAAAAACTCATATCTCATCTATGCTTGCTTCATAGCCCCCAAGATCTTTGCATACTATTGTCAGTGTGAGATCAAATTCCCTTTCCACGTGTTTCTATTGATTTCACTTTCCTTTCACTCAAGCTTTTATATCAGCCGCATTCACTGACATGACTTAGTTTTGAAGGCTCGCATCTCGAACCTTCCCAACGAGCCTTCACGCAACACCCATCTTGAGAGCGAAAGACTTCAAACACGTCCTGCAATTATATAAATAATCATACTCTGGCCATCGCTATAGTGCCTGCAAAGAAGTAAAATGGTCTGCCTGATTACTGGTCGAAAGAATCCAGATGTCTGTCACATCATCCCCCCTCTGATGAATTCCACTGCAGTGGATCGACGCGCCGTAAACCGCCTGGCGCATTATTTTCATTCAATGCTAGGTTCTGAAGGGAAAACAGTTTATAGAATCTTTGAGCTAGACACTGGATGCTCTGATAAGTCATGGAATATGTTGGCTCTTGATCCCGAGCTGCACTCTCTGTGGAGACATTCACGATTCGGCCTCAGGGCAATCGAGATTACTCCAATGAGTTTTGGAGCTTCCAAAATTAAGCTTCAATTCCAATCGCTACAAACTATTCAGCTGCACCCGAAAGGGCCAGTAAGTACCGCAATATCGGGCGTTTGTGAAATGACAGACTTGCGTACAACCAAACATGCAACCTCGCCTGCGGCCTCCACATGGCACCAGATAAAGTCTGGCCAAGTGTTTGAACTGGAGCTCGACACTGTAAAATCTGTCAAGCTGAAACTATCCGTGGACGTTCAATGGGTTATGGTACGAACCACTGCGATTTCCGGCGCAGAGGCATATCCTGACTATTTGCACTCTCCGCAAAACGCTGAGAGCGACTACAGGGCTTCGAGATCTGTCCTAAAAGAGGCTGGAAATTTTGACAACAATGAAAAGACAATGGTATCCATGCCAGAATATGTCGGAGCCACGGACGAAGAGCAGGACGGAGGTCAGAATATAGGCGAGGAAGAAGACGAGGGGATAGATGTAGAGCAAGACCAAAGGATACTTACAGAAGAAGATGAGGGAGTAGATATGAGAGAAGGTGAGGTGGAAGGCGATGAAGACTCTGAAGACTCTGAAGACTTTGAAAACGAATTTTTTATCAATACTAGATCGCGTATTGCATGTAAGTAATTTCATTGAGACATCGGTCTTGGAGACTTGACATTTGGCAACCATAAGAGCGTGTCTGAAATCATCAGAGCAACGGAGGCAACGGTGCCATTCTTCAGCATCATCAATTACACCATCATCCACCATTTACCCCCCCTCCCCCTTGTTGAACCAGGAAGAATAACACAAATACAACACAGAAGCTGAATATGGAAATGCCGAATTGTTCAATTCACTATGGACGAATTTGATGAATGGTTGATGAGCGACATGGCTCGCAAGCTAATCCCATTCCCCATTATATGACACCAAGGCAAGCGACGAAAAACATGACGCGCTCTGCCAATATCTCTTTAAATCATACGATAGGAAACGGTAAAATGAAATAGATAAATAAATTTCATTCATAATTAAATGTAGCTGGTTTGCTACTGTACTATTTGGAACCGGAGAGATTTATATAGTTTGTTCTCATCTAGTCGCATGTCTCTGCTTCATCGATTTCCATTATGGTGCGCCGTGGTTTCTGTCCAGATCGGGTTGCATGCCCACGTTAATGCCTAAATTCTGCAAGGATCGATAAGCTGGTAATTGTGTGGTTGGGAGGATGCGACTTTGGGGTGCATTTGTATGAACTCCACGGAAAGGAGGCAACCGCCAAGTGTAAGAGCGCCTCTTAAGTCAGATAAGGATCAACATAATAGCGTGATTTAAAGTCGTCTAAGATGACACACTCAAATTGGGCATATCCCGGCGGCGGTTGATCTTGGCTCTTTCCAAAAGTGGCCATATAATTAGACATATATTACAATTCGGGCGTCCATGTATGAACCAAAGAGAGACTCTCGTTACGATATTTTCCAATTTCAAAACCAAATAGTAAACCGATTCGCAGTTCGAGGACTGTGCTCAGTCACAGTCGCTTCAGGGAGTATTAACAAACCTCCTGCTGCATTGACAGCTTGTTGACAAGGCATAGAAACAGCGATTTCAATGTAGCCCTGCGATCCGTAGAGAATATGATTAGTGTCACGACAGATCCCCTTGAAAGTAAGCGCCCGACATCAAGTGACGTGGATCGGCAAACTTCACCTCTGAGGGTTACGGTAGCGAGACGCAAGCGAGATGGCCGACACAAGTCAGATTTTAACGGGGATATTCAACGTGGCTCATTACTATGCCCAAAGCAGCATCACTTGGTCGCGCGTGGAAAAGAAAGGCTGCTGGTTAATATTAGTTTGTGGATGGAAGGTCAAGGCTGACGGATGCTATAGGGTGGCTTTAAGGTTTTGTTAAACAGACCAAATGAGGCACATAGAAACGATCAAATTACAATACGGCTTCAAATGACCTAAATTGATTCAATTCATTTGACAAAGAAGGAAAAAGGGTGACTATAGCTAGTACGAAAGTAAATCTCTTTAAATAGGCTGTGTGTTAACATTCCAGACATTTCTAGGGCAATATGACTGGGCACATGATTGTCTAACAGATTTGGAAGCGGTATCTAGTGGAGGGATTCTTGTGACACAGACTAGCTACTCTGGATTAATTACGAGACGATAGAGGTTGGAAAGTAAATGAGCAACTGAGTATCGCATTATGATTAAATACCAGGAGAAGGCGATGCTCGCATGAAAACAAAGTTTTGGTCGAGTGGACAGGAAAATAAAAAAGTGACCCCAGTTTTGATCTGGGGGAAGAATCAAGCTTATTTTTGAGTAGCGGTCAGGGCACAGTGGTAAGTGGGAGTTGAAGGTGAAATACGCAATATGACCTAAATAGGGCGACGTGTTTGAAGATGGCACGAGATGCAGATTTTTAAATCGAAGCCGCAATCGTGTCTAGAAATGGGAATGGCCTGGAAGCTTATGTGAGGATACTCCGGTGAAACATGAGCGCAAAACACTTGTTTGTTTCTGCGTTGCGAGGGCCGTGACCTCTTTTGGTGTTGCACTTCGCATCCAGCGGCCATGGCCATGGTCCCGGTGACTGTGCCACCACGATGCGTCACCGGAGCTTGATGGCCGTTACCCGTCGAGACGCTGGCTACCAGGGGAACAGCAGGCAGAGGGTCGGGGTCCAGAATGTGGTTCATGTTGGGGGTTATTGGATCCCTGACTGGCAATCCTGGCCAGGACTTGGCCAGTTTCGGGCATACTGTGTCGTGTAGAGGGGATGGTGACTTTTTTATTATGACTTTTGATGGTACACGGGTGACCCCTGGAATTATGCCAATGAGGGAAAGGATCTGCAAGGATCCACGTGACGAGCTACACTCAAGACTTGGAAGAGAGGGATCAAGTAACTAACTAGCGAGGGGAGTTGAAATGGGCTACGGGTATTAATGATATTTCCCCCTCCCTATTCACGCACCACTGAAGGAAGGTGAGGATGAGATTTGTATGCATCTCATCCCAGGACGTTGGAATTGTGGATGACGCCGAGACAAATGAGGGCCGTGTGCTCCACAGACCAACAACCGAGACAAGGGCCAGAAGTTGGGTCTTACGCAGGGAAGAGAAAACGCGGGGAAAAGCAATGTGCATTTCTTCAAGCCGCATGCCAACCGGGCACCACGTCTTGATCGGGGCATGTCTGCGAAGGGAAAAAAAAAAAAAAGATGGCGTGGCACCGCGCGCACCGCGACAAAAGAAGCAACCAATTGTACAGAGGTAATGGCATGCATCGACGCTACCGCGAGCACAGCCATCAGTCAACGATATGATCGTTAGTACTTCAGGCCATGACCTTGTCCTGGCCCGGTCCGGTGGGGCGGCGATCTGTCACCTTTGGCAGACACCAACTCGGACACGCAGTTCTGGTTACGGGTGGTTCCATCATTCCTCTATTGCGCGGTACTGCTGGCTTTAGAGAGAGATAAATTTGGCATCACGCCGTTGCTTCTATAATGGTCACCACTACCCGACTCGTGTACCGTATTGTAGAAATTCGTGCTCATCTCTCGGTGCAGCCGTATTTGCCATCGTCTCAGGTTACATACAAGCTTGTGGCTGCCCAACGCACAGGTTAATTAATCAATGGTGGCCTTCATTTATTTTCGTAAAGTGGGGTCAGATCAGTTGTGTTGCCGCGGAGGCGCGGCGTGTGGTGTGTGCAGGAGGAACTTTGGTTAGCCCAGACTACCGGAATGATCGTCATGTTTCCTTTCTTTTTGATCAATCTTTCCCCTGAAATGGACAGGCGGTTTCTTTTTCTGTACAGAGTCTGCTCCGGTCATTGTTGTTGCAGTGACTGTGACACGCTTGACTCAGCACCCATCAGTTATTCCCGGATCCGGGCGCACTAATAATGAATGCCCTTGGCGATCTCTCATCTTGCACCCCGATATTCGTCAATAGCTTGGCAAATCTGGGGAGCCAAGCAAATCCACACTGAACCTTGGCGGGGAGAACGGGCCTGTAATCTGCATCACGTGCTCGGTTAAGACACTTTTGTGTCGGAAAGGATGTCTAAACCATTCGTTTTATGGATTGGATAGAGAATGGGAGAGTCAGGTTAGGAGAGTCAAACGTCCGAGACATCACCATTACCATCTCAGTCAAATGATGGGAGCCAATACCCCACACCAGAACACAATGGGCAATATTATAAGAAATAGCACAGTGGGTTCAGTGGATCTGTATGCACATCTTTACTTTTGCGTCTTGGGTTATGTGCCGTGCGAACCGAGTTGTGACTTCTTCGATTGCCTGCGAAAAGGAGTAGCTCGCATGGACCACCAAGTCTTCCAGAGTCTTCCAGAAGATCGGAAAAAAAAAAGGAAATACCCTTGGTCGGATGGTTTCCGCCATGCAGGTGAGAGGAAATTGAAGGCAATGTATGGCGTTGACAGGCGTGAATAGGCGTTGGTAGGCGGCGAGTACGGCCTCGCCGTGTCCATTTTGGTCCCTATGGCGTATTGGTGAGTAGCGAATTTTGTGCCTGTTAGTTCGCGCTCGCACGTTCCCACGTGTTTGTGCCTGCGTGACCGTCGCTGTCTCGGGCGCGATGATCGATGGAAGACGCCAAGGGCGGTTCTGCGATCAGTCCGTCTCATCGGGATATTATAGCCCCTCATATACCACTGCCCGCTCGGACGAATTGCTGCGGGCAAAACCCTCCTCGCGCGTCGATCATCAGTGGCGGGTATCAAACAGAGACAATTGGGCGATGATCACGCAGTGCTTTCCACCTTGAGATGCAAGAAACACACTTGGATCGAGAATCTCGGTGCATTTCTTGTGATATACCACCGGCGGCTAGCAATGGTGAGACGACAAATCAGAAAAAAATCTGTCATGGCCTGCGGATGGTAAAGACGGGGCGAGGACCGGTTGTTACAAAGTGAGATGAACTGGGGGGCCCTTGACCCCTCCCCGGATTAGCCCAGCCTTGAGGGTCCCCAGACCCCGGCATGTGGGCAAAGTGGGCTAGGGCTGGAGAGGAAGAGCTCTGGAGGGCTGATGTTAACGCTCCCCACACACACTCGCCCGCCATTCCCCTTTCATCACCATCCCACACCCTTCTGGGCTCTCACAACAAGCGCCCTGTGCTAGGCGACAATGACTTTGTTTTCGGCAGTCGCTTGCTGGCTTCTTTTGCTGGCCAGGCACACTATTCTTCCCTGAGCTCGGTCAATCCATTTCCTTTGTGGGAGGTGGTCATGTCGCCGTTGCTGCTAAAACACCACTAGATGCATGGTCCAGAGGCATGTCGGTGCGCCCATCCAGTCAGCATCCCTGCCCCGCGAGCCCCGGGATGATCCCTTCTGTGCACGATGAAGATGACGGCCGAGTCTACTACCAACTTTTGTGCTTGCTAGCTCACCGGTCGGGGCCACCCCCCGGCTGGCACACAGCCGGCCTATTTGCTTCTGGCTTGCTGGCGATGCTGCACATCTCTCAATACATGCAGCGCTCTCGCTCACAGGCTATTCCTGTTGGCTGCCGCTGCTGCTGCCGTGCAGATGTAGATGCTGTGCGGACACATGGGAACATGTAATAGCCAAGTGGTTGTGTGATCCATATCCATGTTCCTCTTCTCTCCATCTTTTCTTTGCCTGTGTTGATTCCTCAACTCTCACGGACCGTCCTCTGCCATAGCGCTTCAGTCCCGAGCTCGCACCGACCACTGATCGCTGGAAGATGGAACAAACCCGCCACGTTAGAACGGCGCCTTGATCTCACACTGCTAACCCCATTCCTCCGACCATCTTCTGCCTACACCGCGTGGCCCCGGCTTAGCATCGTCGACCAGACGTCCCCATACAGGCCCCCCGGTAGTTTTGACGGCATCATCTACACGCTAGACGGCCCAAAGTCCGTTTCCTTTCATGCCCTCCGGAAAGGACACACCTTACTCCCATCTACACCTGTTTGGGCCAGCGCCGGAGCTTACTTCCCTCGCTTGGGCAGCCGTGTTGATGACCTCTATTTGAATCCGGGCGCCCCCTCCCCGTTGATCCTCGTCATACCCTCCATGCCTGTTCCTGGTCACCCGTCTTTTATCCTTTGCGCTTACTCTCTTGATGAGGACCAATCGCCATTAGCTGCTTTCTCTTCACTAGCTTTACTTTGTTTCCTCGCATCTGCATCTCACCACGGTCAAGTTCCCGAAGAACCCGCCTTTTATTCTACACGTTGCCCGCCTTCTTTTACGTCTCTCATTTCCGGTCTCGACATCGTTCTCATATATCGACGCCTGTGGTATAAGCCTCAACACTATCCGTCGGGCGTTGGCCCCAAGTCGACGAAGTCAATCAATCAGTACCAACTCGATATGCTAGAATTCTATTAACGACTGCACATTTCTTCGACGACTCGACTGCCACCTATCCCTTTGCGGGCCAATCTCACCAATACCTTTTACCATGGAGTTCAACGAGCACCTCACTCCGGCACAGCTTGATGCCCTCAGCATCATCGAACGTGTTTGCTCCGTCCTCTCTCTGCTAGGGTCTCTCTTTGTCATCGGCACATTTATCGCCTCCAAGTCTTTTCACAAGCCGATCAACCGCCTCGTCTTTTATGCTTCGTTCGGTAACATGATGACCAATGTGGGCACTTTGATGTCAAGGCAGTACATCGGCTCCGTAGACTCAGTGGGCTGTCAATTTCAGGGCTTCTTGATTCAAATGTATGATATATCCTAGCTTCAGTTGACTTCTTGCTTACATATTACAGGTTCATGCCCGCTGATGCCTTTTGGACTCTTGCCATGGCCATCAATGTGTACTTGACCTTCTATTTCAAATACGACGCTCGTGCCCTGCGTAGGATGGAAATCCCTTACCTCATCGCTTGTTATGGTGTCCCCTTTATCCCGGCCTTTGTTTACATTTTTATCAAGAACGAAAAGGGACACCGAGTGTATGGCGACGCTACACTGTGGTGTTGGGTATCCCCCGAGTGGGATATTTGGCGAATTGTCACCTTTTACGGTCCCATTTGGTGAGTAGAATAGTCGACAGCCACGAGACCTTAGCTGACCACATTAGGGTCGTCATCATAATTACCTTTTTCATCTACATTCGCTGCGGTCAAACCATCTACCGCAAGCGAAAGGAGCTCAAGTATTTCAACTCATCCGACAACGATGTCACTTGCATCGGCGACGCCATTACGACGCTCAAGACGACCGAGGTGCTGGTGACTTCTGAGGTCCTAGAACACGCCAACCCCGTACTGATGCCATCCCTCAGCCGCCAGGGCACCGATGGCCGCCCAGTCCCCCAGAACGAGGCTTACTCGGTCACAATTTCCGCCGACGCCCACTCTGCCGATATTGCCGACGTCAATTTTCCCATTGAGGCACAGACCAGCAATGAGTCTGCACAGGGAGGACTGGGGCGACAAAACACCATCCTCAACCCAATGCGAAGGGAGCATAGAAACAACAATGCCGCATGGTCGTATACCAAGTGCGCCATCCTGTTCTTTACTGCAATTCTCATCACCTGGATTCCCTCGAGCGCGAATCGAGTGTACTCGGTCCTGCACACGAAGTCATCGTCGATACCGCTGGAATTTATGAGCGCCAGCGTGTTGCCTCTGCAGGGCTTCTGGAACGCAGTCATCTATATGGTGACTTCGTGGAGTGCTGTCAAGAATTTCGCCACGGACCTGCGAATGGGACGCCGACCCGATGTGACGGAGCTGGTCGGAGGCATGACTAACACGGACGACACCACTCACACTCACCGCCGCAACTTGAGCGGATTCAGAACTGTCACCCGGTCGGGCAAATCTTATGAGACTGAGAGCACGACTGAGCTGGCAATCAGCCGGCCTACCTCAGACGTTGGCCAAGCTGTTTAATTTCGACTACATTCATTAATGGATGGGCGCTGCCCATATACGATTGTAATTAATTTCTTTTTGTTCTTTTGAGATGAGCGATGTCTTGACAGCGATTCAAGTGTGCGGCATTGTTTGCACATGTACAGAGATGGATACCCCGGTTGGTGACAAGCAAGGAGTTTTGCCTGGAAGGCCTTTTTGAAATGGGATTTTTATTTTTCATTTTTTTCATTTGGTTTACTTCTATAACCAGGACTGCCACGAAGATTCCTGCGGAGCAGGATGCTGCAGGAATAATGTGTATCAAAAAATTTTGTATGTAACGATGTGAGCAAATTCTGACATGGCTCTGTCAAATCCGAAAAGTTCCTCTGCTATATCTGATGCGTCCTTGTTCTTGATTGTGACCTGTTTGTGATCTTGGTAGTCATGTTCGCGTGTTACTGAGGACAATGTGCAAGTCGCAGTATGCATCCCATCTGCGCTCTGGTCTCGCCGACTACCGCCGACTACGTCCCCAACTGCCGCCTCGACGGTTTAATTCACGCATCCCCCCCTCTTCCCCGCGTTAAATCATTGATGCAATAGCCGACGATTCCGGCAGAGTGCCAAGAATACCAAAAGGCCAAGCTGTCGAAATAAGGGTTCTGGGTTCGTGGCATGGGCCGACAAGCGAGCGAGAGGGTGGGTGTACCAGCCCGGGCATTGGCTCACCCACGCCGAGGCCAGCCACGAGTTGGGCAGGGGTTGAGGGAGAAATGGCAGTGCGGTGCAGCAGCAGCAGGAGCAGCAACGCGGCACGCCAGACGAGGGGTACAGTCCCAGCATGGACTGGCGTTCACATGAGGCGCTGCTTAGCCCGCTGGTCCGGATGGCGACGGGTCGTGGGCTACCACACGGCAAGATTAGATGACATGAGATGAAATGGGTTAACTAAAATATTGCAAGATGCCAGTGGCGGTTTTCCCCCTTCTTCACTGGTGGGAAATTCCAGCCGGTGGAAGACTTAGTTGACTGTCATTTCTTGCTTTTTATGAGATGAACCACTACCTCTACCATCACTACCAATGACCGTTGCAATTCCAGGTGGGGGAGCGGGCAGGGCAGGCCCGGCAGGGAGGGTCCCCAGCAGAAGAAGAAATCTGGGGGAACAGAAATCTGGGGTTTTGCTTTTTTGTGGGCCCGTTTTTTTTTATCGCTGTCATCTTTGTCAACAGACGCAGGTGAGATGTGGGATGCGATGCTAGATTTGAGATTTCAGATCTCAAGACGAAAGACTCGGTCATTTCTTTTTTCTTCTTCTCTCTTACCTTCTCATTTTCCCGTCTGTGCTTTTTCTTCTTCGTTGTCTTCTCTTCTTTCCTCCGTTCGCCCATGGTATTCCTCCACCTTCCCCCCCAGTGCCATACATCATTTTTCATCTATTCCTCACCCTTCAATTTTGCATAGCGCTTATCGCCTATCATTGCCTGCCGATACAAAATGGTGTTGCTTTTTAGCACCAGGTCCGAAAGGAGGGTGGGAAGGATGCTTGGCCCCCTCCGAACTGTGTCGTGCCCACATCGCCGACGACGTACGTGGGTGTGGGCGTTGTCTGCTACTGGCTAGCTAGTCCAGAGGAGCAACTGGTCATCCCTCTTTTTTATGCCGCCGACGGAAAAAAAAAAAAAGGGAAAAAAGGTCACGCAGAGTAGCATCCGCCATCCACCACAAGAAGTCAACACTTTCTCCACTTTGATACAGCCATGATCCCATCACACTGCGGTTGGTAGGTTTACGCTTGTACATAACCTTGATTTCCCGCCTGGCACCACCTCATCTCTTAGCTAATCTTCCCCTCCCGACACGTTTTTTACTTGCCCAGTGCTCCAAGTCTGCCATCTCTCTCTCTCCCCCCACCCCCCTCTTCTCCTAGCCCACGACGCTCGGGATGACTGTGGGAGTGTGTCATGGCCATGGCCTGATCCGACCTCTAGACCCTGTGGCTGGGTCAGGGCAAGCCTCGCCCTCAGCTTCCAGCCCGGTTGCCATTTCAAAAATAGAAAAGAATCCATCGAATGTCATCTCGTCTTGTCCGGTTTCACCATTTGCGGAGTGGCTGTTTTAGTCCCAGAGATGAGCACGGATCAGGCGTTGGGGCGCTATGCCATTTTGCTGCCTCTCTCACCCCCTAATACCATATGCTATATTTGCTGGGGCTGCAAGGCGAACGATGAGCTGTCCAGCCGCAGATGCGCTAAAACAATACATCTGCGAGCCTCTCGATAACTCATGGCAACTAACCTAGCCTTTACTCAGAATGAAGGGTCAATTTCGCTAAACAGTCACGTCGCGTCTTATGCTGTCCGCAAACGAGTCAGCTGGCTGACAGCTTCGCGTGCACGTCACCGCCCCAATCATCAATATTCATCATAGCTGCTCTGCCTAAGTTGTTATCGATCACAGCGGAAACATCCATCTGTGCTATGTGGGGTATTTCAAAAGACGCAATATACTCAACTCCATCCGCCCTGTCCTGACATGAATAAGGAAGAAACCATTGTCATAGCAGACAGGATAAATCGTCAAACCCCAATGACTACGACCCTAATCCAAGCTGTCTCAATATCTCATTCTACCCCATGTCATAGTCAACTCCATCCCAATAGTGCACGCCTTTTCTTCAGACTAGTCCACCCTGACTCCCTTGATGATTCTGTACTCCCAGCAAGTCTTGTGTTCCAAACACTCCCTAGCGCAAGCCTCGTCTTGCCACCACCACTTGTTGTTCTGCATGACAAACGGGCTCACGAACGGGCCCCAGACCTCCATCCAAAGTGACCGCCCAATGTAGCTGCGAATCTCGGCTCGGATTTCCTTTTCAGTGTCGCCGGGTTTCTTGTCAACAAACGGGTCTTCGTTGTGCTGCCCGTGCCGCACACTCTCCGGGAGCGCGCAGAAGACGGTTGTCGAGAGCGTACTCCCCAGCCCGCGGAGGTTTGCCGTCAGCATCCAGCCGGGGAACAGTTTGCTCGGGCCCGTCTTTTTCAAATAGCCGAACTCGCCTCCAAAATTGGGCAGCAGGTGCTTGTCAAACCATGCCCGCATCACCGGACCGAGTGTTTCCTCGCATGGCAGTGGATCAATCAGGGTCACCTGCAGGCAGCCGCCCGGCTTCAGGGACTTGCGAATATTCTCCAAAATTACTGGAATGTGAGCCGAGGAGAAAAGAGCCGGCATTATAAGCGAGTAGATGGTATCAAAACGTTGTGAAAGTGGAAGTGCGGACGTAGATGGCGAACGAGTGAAGACGGGATGAACGGTTGGAAACCTTGTGGATCGAAGCGGGACTGGTGATAGGTGGTATATGTCCTGATATGAATAGAAAGCTGCGAGATATGAAGCTATTGCTAGAAGTAATACTTATCAATCCCCGGATTCAAGATGACCATGAGGGAAAACTTACTTTGAGATTCAAAAAGTACCAAAATCTTTTGGGTTTCTATAGCCGTGTCGACGGGATCAAAAGTTAGGCGTTGCGGCTCTTTTTCGAGATGGTGAAGCACCGAGAGCATCAACAAAGACTTTTCCAGTTCAGCCTCGTCGGAACCCCTGTAGTTGATATGCTTCCAAAGCCCTCTAAGGCGCGACAGAGTGGACAGGTCACTGGCGGCGGCCATCTCCTGAACTTTGGTTTGAAGCGTATAAAAGTCACCATCAATCTGATTATCATCGCCCACCTCGTGAATCTCCATTGAGGAGTCTTTCAAAGTGGCCTCAGGCTTCAGACGGTCCCATTCTTCCGGAGGGCGCCAGGACTCGGGATTATTGGGTTTGAAGACCGTCTCAATCGGTGCCTTTGACCGAGATGGAAGACGGAGGCCTGGGAGCAGCACGACCGGCAAGTCTGACCCAAAGAGCGGCAAAGGCATGTTCCTGAATCATGTTAGAATGACACCCGACGCTTGAGGGGCAACATACTCGGTGGCTGGAGGAGAACTGGGTGGGGTGAGTGGTTGATGTTGGTCGGGTTCAGATGAAATATAGACTTCCGAGATGACATCTTGTTCGCCATCCGATGATCGCATTTTCCAGGAGACCTCAGTACGCTTAGTGACATAAGAGGATGGCCCCAGGGTCTGGATCACTTGGACAGCCTCGGGCCCTGACTGTTTGACTTTCGGTTTGTTGATTTGGTTTGAATAGACTGAGGAAGAATCGCCCACTTGAACTGGCCCAGCGCTGCCTCGGCTTGAACTTATCGACAGAGGCGATCTCGATGAAGAAAAACTAGGCGTGAGCAGACCAGAAGATATAATTGCCCTGGTCTTGGATCTTGCCTTATCTGTCTTCCTGAGGGCACGGGATCGCAGGAAGCCAAAGGGAGTGTCCGTCGAGGACCGTGAGCTTTTAGTGGACACTGAGAACCGGGAACTGATGGACTTTTCGTTTTCCTGCTTTCGATCGCGCTTAGTTTCCTTTTTGGCGCGATGTTCGCCGACCAGCTCTTTGTTGGGGTCTGTCCAGATAACGTCGAACATGGCGAGGTTGCGGTGGGTATGTTCGGCGAACAGGATAGCCGACGGCGATAATTAAAAGGGAGAAGAAGATAAAAAAGCCAAGAGGAAGTTAATGGATAATTCCCTCCAGGAAATGGGGACCCGAATGTGAGATTGGTATGACAAGATCTAGAGTGATGTGAAGGAAGAGAGTTTGGTGGGCTCGAATGTGATATGAGAAGAGAGAAACACAGGTTAGTTTGCTGCCTGAGCATCGGATGGAGGTACTAGGAGGGGCAGAAAACATTGCGCATCGGCAGTCCCCCAGACTTTTGAAATAGTCGTGCTGGGTGTGCCTGTCGGCCACTGTCAAGCACTGCCAGGTCGCATTACATGCAGCTGAGGCGGGTCGACAAACTCGAGCCAGGCATCTCGGCAAATAGATAGAGAGAGATGATAGTGTTGGATGTGCTGGTTGTGAGGAAGAGATATCTGGTATGCCAGTCGCGAGCCAGAAGTCGAAACGAATTCGAGCGCCCCCGAGTTACAGTGCATAAAAAGAAACGAGCCAGTCCTCAGAAACGCCAACACGTGCCCGGGAAAGAGGCTGCGTAGCTCTTGGGGCGTCCTGGTGTGATACAGCATCTATTTTCGCTGTATTAAAAAAAAAGAAAACTGGTTTGGTTCGTGTAAAACCATTTATTTTAAAATTGGTCCGTTGAACATCGATGACAAACTCTTGATCTTGATCCCGATCTCGTCAAAGCGACCACTATAGTGCACTTCTCTTTTTTGGGGAGGGTCATAGGATAGGCAACACCCCCCCTCAACGCCGCAGTGCAAACTTGCGAGCGACTCGTGTGGGGCATGAATTGGTTACACAGACAATTCCTTGAGGCCCTTCAAGGCTTGCAGAAGGCTTGGGTGGTGTGATTGAGGCGGGGCGCCCATGAAAAGCTGGCCGAGACCACTGACCTGTTTCGACCGTTTGGGCGTGCATATGAAGGATTTCCTTCTTCCTTTTTATTTTTTAATCTCTTACAAGCGGAATTGGAGTTATGGTTCCTGGCCCATTTTTTAAAATGTTTCCGCCCACAGTCTGTAAGTGCATACATGTAACTCGGGGACACAAAATCTATTTCACATTAAACTGAACTATGCTTCACCACCTACTCGCATTTAAAGATACAACCGTCATTTCAGTTTAGCAGATTTCTCAATTTCCCTCTGTCTCGCGCCGGCAGCATGTCTCACGCACCCATCCGCTGGGCATGGCTCGTGTCCGCCATCACCCGGGCACAATGCCTCGCTTGCAGGGTCAAGGGCATGCCGTTGTGTCACCACATCGAGACGCTGGTAAGACCGGTGGCTTTGTGGCCTTTGGCGCCCATACGTTAAGCACCTGTAATTGAGCGGGGGTTAGGTAGAAGAGCTGAAATTTAAATGAGGGGTTTACTGGGAGTCGGCGCGGCAAGGGCTGGAGAGTGGCAGAATGGAGGAAAATGTTTCGCGGAAACCAGACACGGTGAACACTGCATCGCAAATTGGGCGGCAAGAATAGTTGCCGATCCTGTCCGAACCCGTCCCTTCAATTTTCCAGCCAGGGAAAAATTAATAAACTCAAAAATGTAACTGTAGATTCACGATCTGGTCCTTTGATCCTGTGATTCGACCGGCTCTCAGACCCAGCATGCCGTTGTGCCCCCCCTTTTCACATTGGCTCTGCTACGGCTATACGCAACCAAACGAGAACACAAGATCTGGGCGAGTTACTCCCGCACTGGATTCCGCCAGAGAGCCCCATCTCCTGGCTCGAGTGCTGACCCTTGGTCACTGAATCACTGCCGACTCTTGGTCACTGAATCACTGCCATGAGCTCGCACTTTTCGTCCCTGATTCACTGCCGATAAAACATAAGGCTACTTGCTCAACTAGCTGTCAGCCAGCTGCCATACGTCGTCACGTTACTGGGGGGTAACTCACTCTGCGTCAAAAGAGAAGTGTTGCCCTCGCCCTACCGCCATCCCACCTTATTTCTCGCTGCAACAGGTGTCACTCTTGAGCGAGCCTTTACCCTGGTCCTGTGTTGGTGCTATCAGCCCCAGTCACCTTCCACCAACTCTCTGGCTCCATCTTTCAGCTGCATTTCTGTCCTACTACCTACTTCTCGCATCTCACATCTTGGGCTCTCTTGTTTCTTCATTGCTCTGTTATGCTCACCCTGAAAAGAACCTTCAGTACTTTGGATCCTTTACTCTTCCTTAGACTATATACTGAAAACAGAATCTCGAACATTTGCTCACAATGGCAACCCCGTCAAGGAGCCCAATGGAAACAAATGACCATTTGGCTGCCGAGAGTATCACTGATTCTGATCATCAAGGAGGCCGGTCTCGTTTCTTTGGCGTCCGTGATTACATCGATAATGTCGACCACGTCGTCACCAGATCACGACTAGGCCGGTTCTTTCGTCTTGCCGGCTCTGGCCATGTGAGTTCCAGCCTTGCTTCTCCTGAGGATAGAACTTGCGAGTCGACTAACAGAAATCCAAGCCCAGAGAAGCCCCTGATGCTACCTTTTTTCGGGAGATTCGCGCCGGCTTGACCACTTTTGCCACCATGGCCTACATAATCGCTGTCAACGTAAGTGTGTTTCTCCTTCATCGCTGCGATTGCTAACCGGTTTGAGGCTTCCTTGTTATCCCAAACTGGGGGTACTTGCGTCTGTGATTTAGAAGATAGAAAATCCTGCGATGACATAGCCTCATATGTCGCCTGCAAGGAGGGCGAGTTGCATACTCGGTACGACTCGATGTTTGCTAACGATCCGCAGATGTACGCAGAGATCTCATCACTGCAACTGCTGCTATTTCCGGCATGGCATCCTTTGCCTTTGGACTTCTCACCAACCTCCCAGTTGCTCTAGCGTAAGCATTCCCCTTTATTTCTAACCCGGTGCAATTGCTGACCTGTCAGTCCTGGCATGGGGCTAAATGCCTATTTCACCTTCCAGGTATGTTTATCTCCTTTGCTCCAAGATCAAATCTCATATCCTTAGGTTGTCGGATACAACGCATCGGGACCTATATCTTACCGCATGGCCCTCACAGCAGTCTTTGTTGAAGGGTTTGTCTTCATCTTTCTCGCGCTTACTGGTATGCGCCAGTGGCTTGTTAAGCTTATCCCGGCTACACTAAAAACGGCAACTGGAGTCGGAATTGGCTTCTTCCTAACAGAAATTGGACTTTCATACTCGGCCGGCATTGGTGCTATCACTGGTGGCTGGACTTCCACGCCGCTGGCCCTGGGTGGATGTCCCCAGGAGCACCTCGATCCAATCTCAGGCATGTGTCTTGGCGAACAAATGACCAGTGCCAAGGTGAGTCCGCTCTCAACTTTACCGATCCCTGCTAATGAACGAAAGCTCTGGGTTGCTGTCTTTTGCGGTGGCATCTTTACAACATTTCTCATGGCTTTTCGCGTCAAGTACGCCCTCATTCTCGGCATTGCCCTCGTTTCCATAATTTCATGGCCGTAAGTTATTCCTTATCAAGCCTTCACTTGTCTAACATCGACAGTCGCGGTACACCCATAACTTATTTCCCGTACACCGACGAGGGTGACTCGAGATTTGAGTTCTTCAAAAAGGTTGTCGACTTTCACCCGATTGAAAAGACCCTCAACCAGCTGGACTGGTCGTTTGAAGGCAGTGGCTCTCAGTTTGCCCTTGCTCTTTTCACCTTTCTATATGTCGACATCATTGACGCTACGGCTACGCTCTACTCCATGGTTCGCTTCTGCGGTGTTGTCAACCCTAGTGACGGCGATTTCCCCCGCTCGACTCTCGCGTACTGCACTGATGCCGCCTTCATCTCCATTGGTGCCCTCTTTGGATCATCTCCCGTCACGGCATTTATTGAAAGTGGCGCAGGCATCGCCGAGGGCGGACGAACGGGCCTTACAGCCATTACCACCGGCATCTGCTTCATCCTTTCCATCTTTTTCGCTCCCATATTTGCATCTGTTCCCCCTTGGGCAACTGGTTGCACCTTGATTTTGGTATGCTTGAGTAACCCGGCCTTGCAAACAGCAGACACTGACAATTCTAGGTCGGCTGTATGATGATTCGGCAAGTAACTCAGATTAACTGGCGATACATTGGCGACGTTCTTCCCTCCTTTGTCGTCATGACTTTCATCCCCTTTAGCTACAGCGTTGCCTATGGTCTTATTGCGTAAGTTCCATCCCCTAATTTCGGGCTTAAACTAACATCTCTAGGGGTGTCTTTATCTATGCCGTCCTCAACGGGCTAATTGGCATCGTTGTAGTCGTTTCAAAAGGACGTTACGAACCCCGTGAATACGACCTCAAAGAGTACTGGACCTGGAAAGGCTCCGGGCCAGCACCCTGGTTCTTCCGTACGGCTCGCAAGATGCGCCGGCGACGGTCCACCTCAGTTAGCATCGACGATGCTGCCGACGCTTCATCTCGCCTCGACGAGGAGTATCCTCCCAGCCGTGACCAGGACAGCTCTGCCGGCCACTCTCGCACGTCGCAAAACAAAGAGGCGATTGGCCTGTCTATCCCACCCTCCGCACTTACACCAGCCCGCCGATGGGCAGAGTGAAGCTCCCCCCCAACTTGACGGTAGATTTGTACACCATCTTAAGAACTACCGAACCAATGTGGGGATATCCGAACCTAATTTCGGGTACCAGTTAGTGAGAACCCTGGATTAATTTGTGTTTCGATTAGCTTGTGAGGATTTTGAGAAGAATTCTGAACCTTTGCATGCTATGTAGGAATTGAGGGGAAAAAAAAAAGGTGAGCCAGCGAACGTACAATCGAGCTCGCGGGGGAACTTTGTTAGTCCAAAGAGTAAATGCAGTGACTCAAAAGGGACTAATGGCTATGGATAAATTATGCCACGGTATGGGAGCGCTTGAAGAATCAGAATGGAAACCGGATTTAGAAGCTAGTAATCTTGTCCCTTTTGGCAGCTGCCGTTTCTACGTGCGAGAAAGGGTTGATCGACGCCGCGAGATAGAATCCCGTTGTCATTTGGACGAGGTGGGGGGATTGAGTTGGTGCTAGTCCGGTGGAGATGCAACGGTCAACGGGCCTTGATTTGCAGTGGGGGTAGGGTTGGAGATCCTTGTAACTGTAACACCACTATCAGCCTCATCCTAGCAATGAGACATCGTTTACGTCAGACGTTGGGTCTCACAGGCTTGACGGGAAAGGCGGAGAAGTGTCGAGAAGACCGTTCAGAGAGCTTAAACTATCTGTTCGTTTCCCCCTCTATTTCCGAGTAGGAAGAGAGAAGAAAGAAAGAAAGATAGATAGAGAAAAGGGAACGCCAGTGTGAGATACCGGCGTCAGCCTCAATTCCGATAATACCTATTTGCCAAATACACCAGCGCAAACCCTCCCGGCCGTCCGGACACAAACTCCCTTCCATGTCTCTCGCTCAGCATGTGACGCAAGAGGAAGGCTTCGACTACACAGGCCCCACGAATCCCGCCGTCCACCACGACGGCGAGCAAAATGGTGGCTTTGGCGGCAGACTGGTCGTTCCCGAAAACGGGCTTGGGGACGAGGACAAGGTGCTCGAGTGGCGCCGCATGAGCTTTGCCCCCGCCAACTTTAGCCAGGAGATCCCACAGCACACAGCGGCCTACAAGGTCTCTAATATCAGGAGGTACGGTGAGTATTCAATGGGATCGGTTTGGATGGCGGTTTTATTTTTTTAATGCTGACTATATATAATTTACAGCCCAAGTTGCGACCGCGGTGGTCGTGTGCTGGCTCGCCTCGGGCATCGTCTTTGGCTTCGCTGCTCTCAAGCCTGTTTTGGTCGCAGAGGGTGTATATAAAGACTTTTGCGATAATGAAGCTTCCCTCGATTTACTTGGTAGCAATGTTGGTGGTGTCCCATGCGCTGCGCAAGAGATGCGTCTGAATATTGTCTTTGTTGCCGCCTCCATCACCACAAACGTCTCATCTCTCTTCGCCGGCGCTGCTCTGGATCGCTTCGGAAGACGATTCTGCTGGCTCGCTTCATCCCTATTCTTAGCAATTGGTTGCCTTCTGATGGCCATGTCCTTTGACTTGCCCGAGTTCGATGGTTATGTAGCCGGCAACATGTTCCTCGGGCTTGGGGGTACCTTTCTCTTCGTCCCCAGCTTCCAGCTCGCAAACGCGTTCCCGAAGCTCTCGGGGCTGGTGGTCGCCCTGATAACGGGCGCTTTTGACGCCTCTGCCGCAGTCTTTCTATTTTACCGCATGGCCTACGACTCATCCGGCGGCCGGTTCTCGCCCGACACCTTCTTCTTCGGCTATCTGCTCGTCCCGGTGCTCATATTTGTTGCCGAGTTCCTCGTCATGCCGTCGCACGCCTACCACACCATCCCCGAGCTCCAGGCCAAGATTGAAAGGACGCAGGACAAGTCTCTCGACGTGCATGCCTCGGACGGCGATATCTCAGACAACAATGAGCTGGTCAGGGTGCGAAGCGCACGTGCGGACAGGCGCAGGGCCAAGCTTGATAAAATCGAGGAAATCACCGGCGACGCCGACGAACGGGAGGCCAGGGTCAAGGTCGAAGAGGAGCGGCATGAAACGAGTGGTGTCTGGGGCGTGCTTCATGGCATTCCAGCCCATCGGCAAATGCTCACTCCGTGGTACATTCTCATTCTCTTGCTGACCGTCCTCCAGATGCTCCGAATGAACTACTTTATCGCCACCATAAGATCCCAGTACAGGTACATGCTAGATTCGGAGGAGGCAAGTGAGCAAGTCAACCACTTCTTTGACGCAGCTCTCCCCATCGGAGGGGCATTGTCGACGCCATTTATCGGGCTCCTTCTGAATAACTTGAGTGTGCCTGTGATATTTGGTGTCTTGTCCGTTCTCATTGTCGCGCTTGGTATTCTCAATTGCATCCCCGCTCTATGGGCTGGGTATGCCACGGTCGTCATCTTCGTCATTTTCCGCCCGCTCTACTATTCTGCCATCTCGTAAGTATCAAACCGGTTACGTCAATAAGTCGACACTGACACCCCGCGCTAGCGACTACGCCACCAAGGTCTTTGGGTTTGCCACTTTCGGCCGCATCTACGGGACACTCGTATGCCTCTCTGGATTGGCCAACTTTTCCCAGTCAGGTCTCGATGCACTTACGCACGGGCTGCTGCATGATAACCCGGTACCCATCAACATTGCGTTCGCCTTGGCGGGGGCAATTCTGGGGTTCGCGTTGACCATCTTCGTTGCGGTTGGGGGCAGGTCTTTTGTCCGCGAGGAAACGGAAATAGAGGGGGATGGGCAGGAGAGACAGCGGCTGCTTTCGGGTGAGAATGGAGGATATGGTGCTGGGGATTAATGTGCTTGCAAACAGACATGCCTTATAAGGGTCGAGGTCGGTCAGTCGCACGGCGTAAGTGGTGTTTTCTAAAAACGGAAAATTACATTGCAATCTATCCCGCCGTTTCCAATCTGTGACAAATTTAAAATAGAGAATAACGAAGCAAAGTAACATGAATTATCATCATCCACCATAGGGGGACATGATGTTCCTGCCTTCATCCCTACTGTCACTGTTCCACTCTGAAACACTAGTGATAAGAATACGAGGGATTGGTAATGGGTGAGCGGACGAAAGACCAGGCTCCACGGCAGGAAATGCACCACCGGCCCAAAAGGGGCCAGGGTCGTCGAGCGGCGGCCATTCAAACTCTTGCTGGAATATACTGTCGGGGGTCTGCATGGTGCTTCTGGTTTCGGAAAGGTGATTTCCTATATATTCAAGGTCGGTAGAGACAGTGATCGAGCCACCAAAACTCCGAGAGGCTTCAGAACCAACGTCTTGAGACGATTCATATGAACGCATCATTTGTACCATAATTTTCAGCTTCTTTTCCTTGGCCCAATTCTGATGGTTTGTGCACTGAGATGACTGATTCACGTGTTCGTCAACGTGGTCTCTGGAGGAGAGAACCACCCAGCACCACGTGCAGATGCCACAGCCCCAGTCATGATGAACAATAACACACTCCTTCTTATGCTTCGTAGTTGTATTCAGCACTGACTTTAGGTACTTGCGATGAAATCTATGCTTTTGGATTAGGTGATTTATAATGTGCGATACATAAGCGCGTCTGGTTTCGCATCCTTGGACGGGACAATAACAGTCTTTCGCCTGTTGGCTATTTGAAGTGACGGTGGTTCCGCCGTGTGACGGCCGCCGCCGGCGCGGTGGGCCCCCCGGCGCGGGGCCATCTTGGGTCCTTGGCATAGCATCCCCAGGGTCAAACCAGTTATCCCGGAAATCGTTCAGGTCGCAGGCATCGCTAATGAAGCCTCCCGAGGCGATTAGAGGTCTGCCGAGCTCGGTCACGCCCAGGTCGTTCGTTGGAGGCATTGCGTTCGTGATGGGAGAGTTGAGTGGGGACGGCGAGGCCACATCATGCGGCGAGATGTCGGAGCTGAGTTGTAGGAAGAGGTCATCGGAATCTAATTCGAGTAGTTGGTCGAGGAACGGCGTCTCGGTGCGCTGCTCGGCAGCAATCGTGTTCTGTATTGGAGACGCATTCGTCGGGGCAGTGATGGGATTTACGTCGAGTCGAATACATGACGGTGCCCGCGAGGTGGCGGCCGAGGGGCATGCCCGAGACTCGTCGCCGAAAGGAGCCCTAGAGCCCATCATGAAGAACTCGGCTCGGCGGGGTGACCTGGCTCGTTCGTATTCAACGGTTGGGAATGAGTTCATGACCAAAACTAAAAATTGAAGATTTTCCTCGTGAGATGGAGCTTGGGGCGTGAGTAAAACGAAAAGGTCAGGAGGGTGGGATTCGTCAGCTCAGAATTTATCTGCCTTAATGGTTCGCGGGCCAAGTTGTTCAACCAAAAAGCGCCTCGTAGTTCAACGAGGGCGGTCAAAGCAAAACCAACGCGTCTTGGCTCGGTTCCCCGGCGCTGGGAGTTTGGTTCTTTTTAAATAATCCAGGTGTGTATGAATGCCAGCGACTTGTCAATGTCGATTGAATCGCAAACGAAATGCGAACGGTTCAGATGGGCGCGTGAAACCATGGTGCAGAGTATAATAGGAAGATGGCAGAGCCGTTTCCACCACTGTGGATTGCACTTTTGCGCGCCCTCGTCATGTCGAAAATTTTTGGGTGCGATTTGAGGCTGAGAATGACAAGGCGACGCCGAGATAGCTCATCATTGGGCCGGAACAAACTTGCACAGTGACATTTGCCAATAACAAGGGGCAGGATGCTCGGGTTTGAGGGGTTGCGTCCGCCATCACCTGCACCTGAATATCCACTGTTTTCAACCAGGAAACGGTCCAGCGTCATGACTACGGCTGCTGACAGCAATGGCAATTGCGCCTTGAGAACACCTGCGTGGAGCCGATGCATGGGTTCATTCATGAAACCCATTTACAGTCCCACTCAAACCAACACACGTTGCAACACGTCGCTGAGGGTGGATTTGGCCTGTGCCTGTTGTGTTCGTCATCCTTACTTCTCCCAGCATAGCCCACCGGCGGTGTACTGTAGGTAGGTTGAAAAGTGGAGTGATGCTGCCGGATGAGGCTTGCTTTTTGTGCGAGGCAGTGCGAAGCTGCCTCTAGGAATTGTGCCGAGCTCTGTACCGTAGACACAGTGTGCACATTTGGGGCCAGACAGACACAAGATGCCCTCCGTCACCCGAATCAGCTGCTGGGTTTTGGGGCTGACGCGACATGAAGGCGGCTGGTTGGTTGGGCCATCAATATCCAAGCAATTAAGCTGCGGGGCCAGTTGACTCGTCCGGAATTGAATACCACGAACCTTGACACATCTGTGGAATAAAGCATCCAGTCCTGCGAGAATGTGCTTGCTACTGTGCGGGTATTTAATCTACTCGCTTTACTGGTAATATCTGGGCGTGCATGATAATTCTACTTCTTCTGCTGTCAAACATTGCTGGTTCTGGTTCACGATAGAGACGGGTGCTGCCGCCAAGTGGACCTGGCCTGGCCCCAGCCGGTAGGTATCAATATTCTATCTCCTCGGCAGGGATAAGAGAGACAAGACAGATCTGGATCGACGAACTAGTGACTTCCGGGTCATTGAGCTTTCCTTCCGCTGGCGAAAAAAAAAACCCCCCGCGATGCGGGCCTCATGAGGGCGGTGCTCCGCTTGTCGGCCGAGCTGAGTGACTACGCACGCAACACAGCCCCAGGTGGTGGCCGGCCCGTATGGGTTCGTGTCCCAGCCTGATCTCCGGGGTGTCGCAGATCGGCGACAAACATTTGCGGACCGGCGATTTGCGCCGCAAACATCTCTGCGCTCCTTCGATTCGGGGGGGGGGATGCTGACGAGCGTGTAATACTACTAGACAACTTCTTGGGTGGGCAAGTCAGGTGTGAAAGGTGCACATACTGCAGCTGGGCACAAGGTCTCGGAGAACTGCGGCCAAGAACAACGCATCCATCCAGTGCCTGGCCATTTGAAACACCCTGCTAGGCCATAAACAACACAACCGTAATTAATTCTTAGTAGGGCGGGTGAGAGTGGGACGACAGGGATAGTACACCGGGTATGTGGGAAATAGAAAGGGATTCTGTGGCAAGTTGTAGTCACCGCTGGTGCTCACTAATCCACAGTGTTGACGGCACAAGACCGAGATATCTCAACATCCGAGACATCAAAACACACTGGCTCCTACGCTGACACGGGCGTGGGAGGGAGTCTTGGGTAAAGCTGCAACATAGACCCAGATAATGGAACAATGAAAGTGCGGCAAAAATATGATATTCTCACGAAGTAACCGTAGACAATACCACCATGAATATTCACCGTAATGCTACTCGGTGGTTTGGGGCGATGAGCTATGCATAAGCCTGCTTCTGCTCCGCCCCTACCATAGCACCAACTCAGCTTAGTTGGTGCTTGACATTGAGCTCCTCGTCAGGTGTAGCTGCAAGGGGTTCCGTGTCACTCAAGGCACCTGTTTGAGTCACAAAAACCCCGCTCCCGGGATCGGCAGCCGGGTCAAAAAAGGGCGCTGCGTAAATGGGACTGCCGCATTCACCGCAAAATGCGAGGCCGAATTGAAACCCTTCGTCAAAATAAGCGTGACGCTTAGGCTTGAGACTGCCCTTGACTAGCTTGAACAAAGCAGCCTGGGCCGTAAGATTGAGGGAGGCAGTTCCGCCCGATACCTTGCGACACACGCGGCAATGGCAAATCGCTGTCTATTTTTCAAGTCAGATATGAGAATAATCGTCTTCTTGGTATAGATTCCAAAATTTTCTCTTTTGGTTCGGAACTATAGAGAGGAGAATTGGGGCCTTAAATAGATATTTAATACTTGCCCTGCTTGCCTCATTCGTTACGTCCAAGTCGTATTGAACTTCCCCGCAAAGACAACTACCAGACAACATTACCCGGGTGTTTGTATATCTCCAAACAGCAATAATAACAACAATGATAATCGTGAGGAAGCGCTTCTCTATCGGAGTTTTAGATAGTAAGATTGACCTGAGTGTCCCGTTCACTGTACAAGAACACCGCGGTTATGGAATTTGAAGGATTGTCCCTTTCCTAATGATTCTTCGGCTCTCTCATCAGAAACTGCAGTATATTCTTCGGCAAATACACTGTTTTTATACAAAGCCATATATTTCATCCACAGACTCCGGGGTTGAACTCGGAATTCCGTAAAATCGAACTTGGGCCCAACCTGAACATGATTTGAGTCCTCGAAATGGTCACGTCAATCATTTTCCAGCCACAGCCAACACCGTCAACGGTTAACCACTTATTATTAAACGGGAAAATCGAAAATCGATCCACCAAATCCGACGAGATGGCAGGGAAGAGCGAAGGGCGGGCCACTGAGCCGTTCTCTAATCCCCAATTAGGAAGGAGGAAATAATTAAACCCGACCACTTGTGTCTTTCATCAATGCACAAGATTTAGTCTGCTTGCATAATCCAGATGGCTCATAGAAGGCATTAGAAAGATAGACCGTAAAGCCATCGTGGACCAATAATACTCATTGTTGGCATTTAACGGAGATTCCAAGCTTCGGGGCTCCAACCTTTGTAAAAGGGACGTGGAACATAAATGTCCTCTCCTCCATTAGAGCATTCTGCGGGGTCCAGTAGAACAGCTCTTGGATTTACCCCCTAATGCATCGCCGGAAAGGTTTGGGGGTGCAACAGGAAGGGCGAAAAATAAACTATCGGCCATGTCTTCCGTGGTCCAACGCTCAGGATAACAAGAGCAATGTGGCCTGCTGCGGTCAGTGCCTCGCATTGCGTATTCTAATTGTCGAAATACGATTTCTTATGCGAGATTTAAGCACTGCGAAAGTGGAAGTATTCATCCTGAGATTCCAGTGCTCCATGTGTTCTTGGCAATATTGTTGCTCGTCGCATAATGGTACGAAGGGCCAATGAGGAGGACGGTTTGAGATGTGGTTACGGTCAATATATGCGGGAGGCCTACTACTGAGACCTAGTAATTGTTATATAAGTGTTCCCGCGATCGCGAAACACCATGTTTTTTTTCGATTTCTTCCAATACTTAATTCCAGCCAACATCATCTCGTATCCTCCTTTCCTACGGTACCCTTATATTCCTGCGTCAGGCCTGCCTTGAAACTCGGGCAAAGGGGCGCCAAGGAACTTTGCATTACCAAAAGCCACGCCGACATCATTGTCCTCCACCTTGACTATGGAAAGCCCCGATACAGTGCCATCCCAGTACGAGGTAGTCAAAGAATACCCCCCACGCGGCACTCTCCAGCAATATCGACTCGCGAAGCCTGTCAATTTTGTTTGCAACCGCTGTCAACAACAGAAGAAGTCAAAACTGGTGACTACCAGAGATGGAAATTGGGATACTGTGTTATGCAATGGTTGCTACGGCTGGTTGCTGTCAAACTCTGCAGGCACCGGAGTCAAGTAACTAGCACCTCATTTGGGTTTATGTTAAATAAGTCACCAACAAGTCATTGGGGCATCCAAGACTGAGGAATTAGTGCTTGTATGTTTTCTTGGCGGTCTGAAAATAAAGTTGGGCTCCATTAATTCCACCACTGCTCTTTAGGGGTGACCTACGTGCTCATCCAATTTTGAAGTATCCAAAAAGGAATTTATTTCAAAATATGCATAACTACTGGGCCTTCCGAATGGATCTGTTTTACGGGAAACATTTCTCTACTATAGTGATCATGTTGATATATTTAGGTTTGTTTCAAAACATACTGTAAAATATATACGCAAGAAAAGACCTCGAGACAAGGTAGTGAAGTGATGGACATTTGGTACCATTTTTTTTTCTGTAATATTTCATGCTATCCGGCTTTCTAAGGGTCCAATCTCTTCCAATTTCTTCTACAAGCTGAGGGAGCACTTGGCTCAGATTTTTGACCTTTTCAGGCCTTTTTCGAGGGGACCACTAGAGCTGGGTGATCAAGATATTATTCGCAATATTTTTGATAACAAAAATTGTATTTATGATTCAGCGCCAAATAATCGACCCGGTCTCCGCTCAACGAAATCCACCTCCCTACCTTGGTCAGGAGGTTCAGGATAAGTTAGCCTCCTCTACGCCAATATTGATGAATGCCAATATCAATTAACATGCATAGATCATAAATATTTCACTTTACGTTAGCTTGTACTATATTACCCTTTACCTCTGCAAGGCCAGTCTGCTCTCGACCTATCGACAAATTTTCCCAGTTTGTATGCAGAAGAGGAGGGTATTACTATGGTTAACTATTGTTTATACCGCTCTTGCATATTTGGCAACCGTACTATATAATTTAATGTTGTGCATACCAATTCAAAACATCTGGTGTGTCGATATAGAGGCAACCCCTCCTCCTAGGAAATTCCAGGTGTTCTTTGATGTCGCATGGTATGTAACCCGAATAGTATTCGTCCTTCCGTGGTTAGTCATTAAACATTTAAACGTCCGAAGAGGACTACGAATCGGAGTTTACTTTGCCTTTCTCCTTGGAATTATCACGATGATTTTCTCTACTCTTCGCTACGCCTTTACTAGATCACCACGGAATAGGGACTTAGTCCCACTGAGCACCTTTAGTAAGTGCATGATTCTCTTCAACCAGTTACCGAAAATGCACTCACCCCAAATTCTTTCCCTAGTCCTATGGCGTGTCGCAGAAGCCAACCTCGGCATTATTATTGCCTGTCTCCCAGCTCTGCAACCATACGTCGGCGGTACCTCTGACGGTGATAGTAAAAATGAACCACAATCGACCTCACAAGAGGACGCGTGGACATCAGGATCCATCAGGTCAAAGAACCCGCAAGTATTGAGTAATCTTTAAATTATCGGCGATGCTAATTGCCCTGTTGAGGAGGGTTGGGAGGACGGGAAGAAGCGACATGGCAGTGATACAGGATTGTTGCGGCAAAATGATTATGAGCGGAATCCCAGGACTCGCCAAAATTAAAAAAGCAATCATTCATAATTATATTCAGCTCCTTGTTTAGGTGCAGACTGGGTTTATTTTGCATATTATTCAATGGAGAATTTGTACACTAATCAAATAGTTCTCCTTCCTTGAATTAAAGGCCCATACTTCTAGGTTTGGTGTTGGCACTGAAGACAATACCAATGTCGTAGACCTGAGTCAAAGCACAAAATGCACCTATATTTTAAGGAACTTCTATAAAGTCTCTCCTATTATTGATTGAAACATATCAGTCAACACAAAAGGAAAATGCATATTTTGCAATTTCGACACCTCCAACCTATGGAATTAGTTAGCGCTTCTCGATGATTTAAAAATGCACAGGAATGTTGTGGCTTACAGCTCCCGTAGCCTTCTTGG
Source organism: Calonectria henricotiae (assembly GCA_020623695.1). Lineage (NCBI taxonomy): Eukaryota > Fungi > Ascomycota > Sordariomycetes > Hypocreales > Nectriaceae > Calonectria > Calonectria henricotiae. The sequence goes on along the minus strand of JAHVYB010000108.1, from coordinate 75,523 downwards.
GGTCGCCTTTCAAAGAAGGTTTGCTAGCCATCGTCTACAGGTACCCAAAGCACATTCTCAATTGTCCAATACTTGCCGTCAAAGCACCAACCATGAATAAGCGAGCACTGATACCACTAAAAAGAGCCACGCACACCAAGTTCTTTGGCAATCTTGACAAGTCTGCTGGTCGTTCGTTCGCCAGGTAGACCGACCCTTGGTCTTGTTTATTTTAGAAAGCATGGTGTCAGCAGGCCGGGAGACAATGGCGGCGGTGAAACCAGCAATCAAACCAGAACCAAGGTTGATGGCGGTCTGCATGGTATCGCTTGTCTTTGACTTGTCGAAAACGTTGACGTACGCGAACTCGGTGAATTTGGTCATGGTGTATGGGACCCTCAAATGTGTGAGTGGCACAACGGAATTGAGTTTGGCTGTACTCACTGATTGAAGTGGATGGGGCCAAAACCAGAGTAGAAAGCGCCGATACCTTCCTGGCGGGCAATCTTGGCAAAGCCAGAGACGAGGCCACAGGCAAAATTAGGCTGGGATACCAATCTAATGCGAGTGGCCTCGAGGGGGCAAAGGGCAATATCGGCAAAGAACTCGGCAAAGGCAGACGAAACGCAATAGACTCCAATACGGCTGTTTCTCGCATTCTCATAGCCAAGTGCGTTGATAGATTGCTGCGTGAAGAACTCATAGCCACCAAACTTCAAGGTGCCCTGCAAGAAGTAACGTGTAAATGCAGGACCAGCTCCCGTCAGAAGGACACCAACACCTTCATTTTGGATAACCTGACGGAAGCCAGCGATCATACCACGGTTATATGTGGCCGTGTCGAGCTGGATACGGGTTTTGACGCTACTCAATGACACGCGTTAGCCATGTATTTGTGTTGGCTTGGGGATTATTGCGGTTTTCAATCTCCAATTGGACCGAAATCATGGCTCTTCAAACTCGCATCTACTGCAAGCCCACCATGTTCACGGAATAGAGATCCAAACCCACCTCTTCACCCCTTTGGCACTTGTGTATAACAATTGGCGCCACTTACACACCAACGGGAGTGAGACCTCCGTGCGTGACGGAACAGCACACAGCACCGGCGAGGGCGAATCGCGAGTACAGACTGACGCCGGACAGCTACTTCGGCTCAGCCTTGGCGTCTAGCTGGGTCGCCGCTGTCGCTGTGCCACTCATCTTGCCGTCTAATGAAGATCGCTCGAGAAAGAAGGAGACAGGTTTACGGGACCGTTTTCTGTCGTTGAATGGATATGGAGTAGCAGTCTAAAATATACAGAAACTTATCTTGGTCGGTGCATTTAAAGATGGCGGCCAGAAAATGGTGTCTTGTCTTGGGGAAGGGTGAATCACATCCATAATTGATCCAATAAACGACGCTGAGATATCCCGAGCTTTGGTTGTCCTAAATAGAGAGGGATTTTTCATGCAAGTAAATTTCCATCTAAACGGGCTATATTCGTGGCAGCCCGTGCCGTGAAGGTATCAAAATATCACACTATCATCCCTCATGCCCAAATGTCCCATAATGATCCAACACCTACATAGTCTATGCATCCATGTCTACATCCTCGTCTCCACCTCCCTGTCCTCTCCGCAAATTCTGCTCGGCTGTCTTCTTTCTCTCCAAACTCTCCTTGACCCAGCCATCAACGGCTGCGTTACCTCCCTTGGCCAGCTTTTCCCTCACCACTCCCTTGAGCACCTCACCCGCAAAGCCCACAAAGTTGTGCCGTCGCAGAGCATTTTCAAACAGCCAGTCGCTGCGCTTGCGCTCCTCACGGGCCAGCATTTCGTAATCACCAAACTCCCTTGCGCGCTGTCGTAGGTCACGGCACATGGCAAGCAGGTTAAAGCGGATCTCGGTCGCATCGTAGCGGGCGACGCGGCGCTGCAGCACCTCAACAACCCGTGAGGGGAAGGCGTCGGTGTCGCAAGGACCATGCGAGATGGGCGCTGGCTGTAGGCCGTCGAGCTCGTACAAAGTGCCGTTTATGGGGAGGTATGCGATGAAGTGGAAGGCATCCTCGGGCTCACCCGTCTTGTGCGTCTCGTCGACAAAGGGACTGCTCCGCGCGAAGCTGTTGTGAACCTCGCGGATGAGGTCAGAGTTGCTGAGCGCCTCGCCACGGAACTCTGGAGGGAGAACCATGGTGAACTCTCGGAAGTCGCGGAGCTGTTCGCCGATATCTACATCGGCCGTTTTGTTGAGGAGGACACTGAGCAGGGCCTGGGTGGCACAAGCATTCTGGATGGTTTGGGCGGCGAAAAAGATGTTTTCCGAGGCGGCTTGGTCAAAAGAGCCATCGCGGGGGCCGTCGGGGGTGGCATAGGGCTGGTCGGTCGGGTATTTAAAGAGAAAAATGACGCCGTAGACAGGTTGGAGGGTCAAAAGCTCAGACGGGTCAAGGGTGAGGAGCTCTTCAAACTGGACATCTTTGACACCTAGGTTTTCGATGAGGGAGTTGAAGACACCCTGCCGGCAGGTTAGGAGGGGGCCATTGAGCGAGGGAAATGTTCATACTGCATCGGATTCAACTGTTAAGGGTATTGGGTCAGTAGGCGCCTGATATTTTCAAGGGATTCGTCATACTGGTATTCCATCCGCCGCTCATGATTGCGGATGTTGTGGAAGCACTGTTGTGGTGGAGATTCGGAGAGCGGGGGGCTCAAAACAAGAAATTATATGTTCAAACACGGGGGCATTCGATGTCGTACAGCACCTTGGAGCTCGAGGCAAAGTGCTGGCCCGGGGTTGCTTCGATTGACGTGTGAATGTGGCCAGAGACTGGTTGATGTATGTAAGCTCTTTGGAGAGCTCTGGCCAGCAAGTGTCTGATATCATTCGGCCTCCACCGCCCACTTCGAGGGGCGATAAGATAAGATTTTTTTTTTGGAGGCAGCAACGCCAACGACAGCAATCACAACAATTATTCATTAACCACTAATATCACGAGCGGGAAAATCAATCATATCCTACGTTACAACATTGTAGTATCAGATGTTTTATAGCCAGTGTATCGCAAAGTATTCCACGTGGGTTGGCTGGGCCCATAAAAAACAGCCCTCAACAAACAACAGGCCAGGACCAGCAGAGTTACCACAAGTTATACCGGAACGATCGATACTACTGTTCACTGCAAACTCCAATCTCGAAGCAAAGGCTCATCGCATCTTATTGGAACAATGAAGAGGGCCTGCGCCCACCTTCCATCTGCGGAAGGTTTCTTATTGGGAATGATAATGGCAAGGTAAATTAAACACCCAACTCCCGCAGAATCCATCCAACGCTTGCCGTAGCGAGTCGCTCTTCCATTTCTGAAAACTCATCCCACATTCCGCATTCGTACTTTTACACGCTTCTGAATCGCTCCAAATTCAAATCTAGACTGCTATAAGCGGCTCCCGGGCTGGCTCCTCGCCCCGGTTGTTCTCCTCTAGTTGATCTGGCTGGGGCTGTTGCTCGTTGCGTTGTTCACCCTCATCATCATCACCTCCTCCCTGATTCTCTTCAGCTTCATTCCGGGCCGTAGCTGCGGCTTCGGCCTCTCTCCTCTCCCTGTCGGCTCGCGCTGCTGCCTCGAGATTGGCAATGTGTCTTTCAGCAACACCTGGGGCAATACTAGCCAGAAATAAGAGTCCGGCTCTTTCGAGCCTCCGCAGCTGTACCATAAGCCAACCATCACCACCTTGGCGCTCCGCTACTAGCCTTGCCGCCATGTCTGCAGGGTTGGGTTCACGATCTCCTCTAGCAGCATCATTATGATGTTGGTCAGCCGCTTGACGTGGCTGCTCCAAGGGGATCAAGTTCTCGAGATGTCGTCCGAGTGGTCGCCAAATATGCTCGGGGATCCCGTTGAGAACACCGGTGCTTAGGATAAAGATGAAAAAAGCGATGCAAATAACAGTCAACCATCTCGACCAACTAGTGTTGGGGTTGGTGAAGAACCACACAAACAGAGCCAGACGAAACACCAGCCATATGTGGGGCCACAGCTGCATAAGCAAGGGTGGCAATGCCGCCACCGGTGGATTGCCATGATGCATCCCAAGGATAGGCTGGTTTTGATCCGGTATCTGGATCTGTTCATTTGCAGGCTGCTGGGGGTTCTGGGGCTGGTGATGGTGGTGGTGATGATGCCTTTGGTGAAGTTGCGCTTGCAGCTGCGGTTGAACCTGAGGCTGTTGGACAGGCTGGTGTTGGACAGGCTGCGTCTGCACCTGCGGCTGCGGCTGCGGCTGCGGCTGTGCCTGTGCCTGCACTTGATGGGTATGAGGCCGATGGTGATGATGATGGTGGTGATGGTGGTGCTGCCTGTTTCGAACTTGTCCTTGAGTTTCTTGGAACACACTGCCCAGCACTGATGGGTAGGCTTGCCGAATCTGAGGGAAGCTTGTCTGAGTCCGTAGCCGCGGCGTATAGTATGTCTCAGCGCCCGCACCATGAAAGAGCACCGCTCGGGGTCCTTCTGGGGAAGACAGGATATAAACCTCAGGTCCCTGTCTCGTCGCCGCGCCGTTGGCTCCAGCTCTAGCTGCTGTAGAGTCGGGAGTGGCTCTACCACTAGCCGTCATGGGAAAGACTGGAGTCGCAGCACCAGGCTGAGCAAGAGGGCGATTGTGTAACGAAGTACTTGAGGCGCTTCTCTGCATAGCACTGGTCATGGCAAGTGCAGCTTGGTTTGTATCAGCCCCTCGGATAATCCCTTGGACTTCTGCAGGTGACATTCCACCGTTGGTCGTATTTGGTGCTGTAGTACGAATGACTGTCTCGACTTGGTATGTGTGCCCGTTGGGTCCAACGTGCTCGCGGTAGACTGTATGGCCAGGTGCTGGGCTTGCTCGGCCGCTATTGCCGCCATTCTGCGCTGGAGCAGTAGTAGGATCGCCAATGCCGCGCATTCCCATCTGAGCCCGGGCGCGCTGGTTCTGATTAACGATAGCTCTCGCCATGGCCTCTCGCTGGATCTGGTTCAACCACTGTGTCATATTCTGGTGGTGTTGCTGGAAGACAGCAGCCTGCTCTGGCGTATGAACGGGGGACGGCGAGGGCATACGGGGTTGTGGAAACGGGTTCGACGTTGGCACAGCTTGGGTCCTCCGAACGAAGCCCAGAGGCGGCTGTGGCCCAAACGGTTGATGCTGAACCTGTGGACGAGGTGGATTCGGCTGCTGGGTCGTTACCGGGCTAGGGCCACGAGCGGCTGGCTGAGGCACAGGAACATGTTCCTGGGTGTCGCGAATGACAAGATGAATCGTTTGTTGATCGGGTGCTCGGAGCTATTGACGTAACAGGTTTTAGTGATGAACGAGCAAATGAACGTTGAAAATGGCTTACCGTATCGGCGCCAAAGATGTCCAACAAGGTATCCGCTTCGCGGACAATTGCGCGGCCACGATGAATCAATCGCTGATTCTCATCGGCGGGTCGCAAAGGCAATGACTGGCGAATCTTGTCTTTGAGCTCCTTGATCGTGGTTGTGGCGACGAGGCCAGGAAACAGTAAAGGGCGGCTGACGCCTACAGAAGGTGACACGATTTGGAGATTGACGGTGAGCTGGTCGGATGAGTGACCGGGGGTGTCGTCCAGGCGAGTGTTGGGCTCGGAAGCCATGATGGGCAAACTGTTCGCATGCCACTACGCTGCTACAGCGAAGCGGAGCAGGAGGCGGCGGGCCCAAGGGTTGATGTAGATTGAATGAGGTAAATCAAGCTTGGGATAAAAAAAAATTAAAAAAAAAAGTGCAGGTGTAGTCGTTGCTGTCGCAGCTGTTGTCGATTGCGGCAAAGTCGTTGTTGGGAAAAAGCACCGACCGACTTACTAACACACAAGCTGTTGGCGGTATGGCTCGGGGCAGTGCATGACCTATCGATGGTGCTGGAACGACTCGAAAGCCAAAAGTAATAACAGTAGTGGATAGAAAACACAAACGAAGGAATGGGTTTAGATGGCTAAGGGGTCGCCTGACAGGCGAGCAGCTGGGGAAGAAAAGCGAGGTGGAGGAGGACGAGAGTTGATCGGCCCTGTCAACAAGCAAGAGGCCAGTCCGAGACAATGTCAGAGTGGCCTTTTGAGAGTTGCGACGCCGGACATGGTTGCAGATGTACAGCTACATGAGGGGCACCCACAAACGCACCCAAGATTGCCTTCGGTACGTATCCGCTTCTTTTACTGGGTCATCCGTTTGGATCAGCTCCTGCCCTCTACCGTCCCACGGTTCCCCAAACGGGCCTCCCTTCCGTCATTCCTTCCCGTCTCCATCCTTACGGTGCTAGTCCATAACTGTTGCACTGAAGACAAGTACGTACCGGCATGCGTTCCTCCCTCCTTCCCGCACTCTTGGTGACCTTCCATCGCAGCCCTGCTGCCATCCTATTGGCCCATCTATCCGTCTGGTGCCTCCCTCAGCGCCCTCCGGAATATCGGCGCTATACAAGCCGGCCTCTGCACACAACTGCCCGGCGCTCTGCAGCCAAAACCTTCAGGGCCAATAATAGGTACACCCGCCCACGGTGGCAGGCATCAGGCTTTTAGCGGCAGCACTGGCAACAGCCGCAATCCAGCCCATCGGAGCCGGCCAAACCGTCAAGAGTCTTTGACGCCGACAACCACCCAAAATTTCTGCTGTGAACGACTTGCCATCGTCCACCAAGGCCGCCGTTTTGCCCGTCACTTTCCCGCGCATTGAAGCAGCGCGTTCGGGGGTTTTTAGCGCATAATTCTCATTACACACGTCTCCTCTCGCCGCTCTCCGCCCGCCGCAATGGCCATGTCCCTCGGCGCTGGCTCGACCCAGCTCAGGAGTCACATGGTTCGCTACGCAATTCGAAGTCGCTGCACCAGCTGTGCCGCCACTCGTCCGTCCGTCCTGACAACGCTCCGATCGCGATGCCTGCCACGGCTTTCTGCCTCTCCCGCCTCAATTCGCAACTTTGCCTCCAATTCGGGCAAGAGACCCCGATTCTCCCAACGCCTTGGCGAGGCCATGCGCAACACCAAGATCCAATGGTATCAAATCCCTGTCGGTCTGGGAATTGGCTTTCTGGGCCTCGTCCAGTTTTACAAGGTTTCCAGTAGGGAACAGGAGAAGCAGCGTGAGCTTGAGGATAGCTTTGCGGGTGCAAGGCAACCCAAGCGGCGCCCTCGAATTCGCCCAGATGGACCATGGTGCGTAACTATTCAATCATCTCCAGTCCTATATTTTTACCTGTGATCCCACTGACCCCTTTCCCAGGCAAGTACAAGTCATGTCAACTCTCCCCCTGAAGGCCATTTCCCGCCTTTGGGGAAGATTCAACGAATTGACTATCCCATACTATCTGCGGATTCCTGGCTTCAAACTCTACTCTATGGTCTTTGGCGTCAAGTAGGTCCACTCAATCCCACAGCATTCCATAATCATGCTAACCGCCTCAGCCTTGATGAGGTCGCCGAACCGGACCTTCACGTATACCCCAATCTCGCTTCGTTTTTCTACCGAACCCTCAAGCCCGGTTCTCGTCCTCTCGACCCCAACCCACACACTCTCCTCTGCCCGTCAGATGGCAAGGTTCTTCAATTTGGTCAGATCCAAGGCGGTGACATTGAGCAGGTCAAGGGCATGACATATAGCGTCGATGCTCTCCTTGGAAAGAACACTCCTACCCCCAGCATCACCGGCACTTTGTCTGGTACATCCTCACTCGAGTCGAGCCGAACCCTCCCAGAGCTCTCTGGCGATGAAGAGCTAGTTAAACAGGATGAAGACTTTGCGAAGGTCAATGGCATCGCTTACACCCTTCCCGATCTCCTTTCTGGCAGTTCTGGCTCCAGACCCGGTCCCTCGGTCACGGACGAATCGATCCCAGCATCACCTCGTATCGAATCTGAGGTCCGAGCCGAACTGGCCCTTGCAGAGCGTCCATGGTACGATCTGCTTCAGCCCGACAAGAGTACCTCTCTATACTACGCCGTTATCTATCTTGCCCCTGGCGACTACCACCGATTCCACTCACCTACGAACTGGGTTGTCGAGCGACGACGTCACTTTGCCGGCGAGCTGTACAGCGTGTCCCCCTACCTCCAGCGAACTCTCCCCGGTCTTTTCACCCTTAATGAACGAGTGGTTCTGTTGGGCCGTTGGCGATGGGGTTTCTTCAGCTACATCCCTGTTGGTGCCACCAACGTGGGATCTATCAAAATCAACTTCGACCGAGAACTGCGAACCAACAGTCTATTGACTGACACTGCCGCCGATCTTGCGGCTGAGGAGGCAGCCAAGCGAGGTGAGCCATACCTAGGCTTCGCAGAGGCAACATATGAGGCGGCCAGCCCTGTTCTGCGGGGTCACGCTCTACGACGAGGCGAGGAAATGGGCGGGTTTCAGCTCGGCAGCACAATCGTGCTTGTGTTTGAAGCTCCAGCAGAGAAGCGAGACAAAGCAAACAAGCCCCGGGGATGGAAATGGGCTGTAGAAAAGGGACAAACGGTAAAAATGGGACAAGCCTTGGGCCGGGTAATTGAAGAGTAATTGATGCCAGTGCATCATTGTATAAGAAACAGATAAAAGGCGGAAGCATATTACAGCATGTATCTCTACATATAAAAAAGAGAAAGATACCAACATTCTGGAAAATAACACGATTCTTGGATGTATACCTCACAGGTACTATTTATCTAGCAACCCAACACCACCTTGCCAATTCCCTCAACGAGAAATACGATGCATTATATCCCACGCTTCTGCCAGAAATTGCTTCTTACAATGGTACTTGTTTTCAGAATTCGCCAAAGATTTGGTCATTTTCCCACTCGATGTATCTGCTCTTGGGAAATTGCTATCACCAGAGGCATCCTATCATACAGTGCAGTTGACAATGTAACTCGGGCATGTTTGGATTCCATGGTGAGTTAGCGTGTTATGCCTCTATTTTTTACTCGGCTAAAATGCGGTTGCTGAACATGTTTCTATTTTTATTTATGTAAATATTCCAAGGATTCTAGATCCCATCGCTATTCCAACTCCGCTCAAATGCAACAGACAATAGTCTGGTTTCTGTGACGTCACTTATGTGTACGTGTTTATATAATGACCACCCTATAGTTTTGGAGTTTCTTCTATTCAAGCACCGAAGACCTTGACGCGCTCCTCGAGGGGCTGGAAGGTCTTCTCACCAGCCTCGCCGGTCTTGCCACCGAAGACGAGCTGGGCGTCAAGCTTCCAGGTAGCGGGGATGCCCCAGGTCTCCTGGACCTTGGCGTCGATGAGAGGGTTGTAATGCTGGAGGTTGGCACCGAGACCCTCGGCCTCAAGACCGGTCCAGGTGAGGTACTCCTGGATGGCGGCGGACTGGGCAGCCCAGTGGGGGAACTTGTCACCGAAGGCGGCGAACTTGGCGGCGAACTCATCGATAACGGTCTGGTCGGAGAAGAAGAGGACGGTGCCGGCGGCGGCCTGGAACATGCTGAGCTTCTGTTCAGTGGCGGGGTAGGCTTCGGCGGAGAGGATGGCCTTGAGAGCAGCCTTGGCGATGTCCCAGAGCTTCTCGTGCTCAGCGCCAAAGAGGACGACAACACGGTTGGACTGGTTGTTGAAGGAGGAGGGGGTCTGGAGGGTGGCGTCGTTGACGATCTCCTGGACGCGCTGGTTGGAGATGGGAAGCTCCTTGGTCAGAGGGTAGTAGGAGCGGCGCTGCTTAGCCAGCTGGAAGAGGAGATCGGCGGTGACCTTGGAAGCCATTGTGGAGGTTTGTGTGGAGAAGGGTTGAGTTGTGAGTGTTGTAAGTTTGTATGAGTGTGAGTATGAGAGGGGGGGAGAGAGACGACAAGAGAAAGATGATTCTGTCTTTTATAATTGACGTCTCTTCGACATTCGGCCAGTTCTACCCCCCTTTCACAGACATACTCGGACCCGCCTTACCCAATAGGCCATCTGTCGACCGCGCGGGACCCGGAGGATGGAAAATATACAGACCCTGGTCAAACTCGGAGGTTTGCAATGCCGTAGTTTGGCTGTCCGTCGTTCGGCCCCACTACCCCTCCTCCACGCCACCCCAACCGCCTCAGAAGACACCCACTGGCTTCCCGAAAACCTCGCCTCGTTCGCACACCAAGGGTACAAGGTACGTACTCGTGTCAACCCGGAACGGTGAGCCAAGAGGTGAAGTCGCAACGCTGCTAATGCATAGTGCCCCTCAATTATGGCATCAGTCGCGCGCGGCTAGCCATCCTGGCACATGTACGTTGTGTGCACCTCACCTATCGTTCCATGACCACCAACCAACCCGTTTGCTCAACCACTCCAGGTAGCTTCTATGTATAATGTAGGTATGTACGCTGGTTGCCCAGGGACCGGCGGGATCATGACAACCTGCCTGTTCAATACAAGTGGCCTGCGAGCTACCGTTCATCAGCAACGCCCCATCCCGCTGGTCAGGAACCCTGAACAAGTGGTGGGGTCTGCAGCACCGAGTCAAGAAAGCTCTTCAATAGACTAGGTAAAACCCGGCTTCGATGGCCCAGAATAGAGCATGCCCGGGCGATGGCTCCAAGCATTAACTACTCGATCTCGCAAGCAGGTAAAGCTTCGTCATGATTTATAAGCGGGGCTGGGGTTCAGTCTGCCGTGTCCATGCGTTTGATTATCGCGCTGAGGTGTCATGGCGGCGGGGCCTTCCCAGTGCTAGCTAGCAAGAGTGACAACTCTACCATCCTCTTGACATGACACGGGCGGTTACCCTGGAGCATTGAGCATTTTCCCCCAGGTATGGCATCGAGTATGGCATCGGGCATGGCATCTTTGGGGCAATAAAGCAAGAGTGTTTGCTTGGTTTGCTTGATTTGCTACAGAATTGATCTAGGTCGGGTCCAATCGTGTTGATCCTTCGGAACCTCGGAACCAGCACGGGCTGTAGTGTAGTGACTGTCGGCCCTCAACACCGGCTACTCGAATGTGCCGCATATGACAAGACGGACTGGCAGTCCGAGAGGACCAAACTTGAGCCCAATTGGTAATCAACAAGCCGGCATGTCTGAGATATCGGCCAAGGAACGGCCCAGTCAACTGTAGATCAGTGACCGCAGACACTCCCCGGAAATACGCCCACCAGAGGCTGTTCGTCCTTAGTTTCGGATTCGCCCAGCAGCCACACCAAAGAAAGGCAACATCAACAATCTCAAACCAGTCTGGTTTCCTTTCAAGCCATGGACTCCACACACATGGGAGATGGCACCATCTCTGGATCAACGACCAATACGCTTTGCTGGATCAGGGACTGTCCGTAGACCGCCTTCTGGTTTGCTTCATGTTGGCTTGCTACAATGCCCGAGCCCACATTTCGCGGGGGTCCCATCATTGCTTCAATCGCCGAGCGCCGTTGTCGTAGGAGAGCCCAAAGCTCGGGAAATAAGGTTTATTCGGGTCACCGAGCTCGAAAGCAGAAGAAACCAATGGTAGGTGGGCGACCTACCATCAAGGTATCCGAAGTGACAGTGACAGCCTCGCACTCTCTCGAATCAATTGGCACCACACGGAATACCACTGTGCCTGCCAGTTAGTTACCTAGGTAGTTACCTTGGTTCCTGGACCCACTTACCAAATTTTTTTTTCCTTCGCGCGCGCGTGTTTGAAATCCATTATCACTCTGGACCAGGCAGGCCCCCACCGTGTGCTCTTGCAGCACCGATTACACGCAGCTGATTCAGCCAGTGAGGACCCACAGGGTTACGTTATTTCCAATTCCGGATTTCCCTTCATCTCTACAGCGGCCCAAGCACAGGAACGGAGGAAGGAAGAGTCACAAAATTTGATTCCATAAGAAGGAGATAATGCCAAACGACGCTAGGATTCGGAATTGCGCCACAACTAGATTGACGGTGGGCTGATGGGATACTGGGGATGCCATCACTACATCTATCGCGTCACCGCCACCATCTCTGGCACCTTTTCCGTAAACTACTCGTTATCAAAACCCGAGACTCCAAATTACCATTCTAGAACATCAACTGAGTGAGGGTGGTTCGATCATATGTCACGAGGCGCCTAAAAGATAGCCTGCTGCCTGTAGTGCGAGGATGGAAATGAACACAAATACCCTAGGCCCAGTTGAAAGAAGGGATGTCACGTCGATATTATCATACAATATAGAGATCGGGTTTTGCCTATGGATGTTACATGTTGAAACTTGACACAAAACGTATAGAACTCTGCTTAATTGTATATAAGCATGAGTTATCCAAGACACGTGAGGTCGATCACAGCGCCGAACCGGATGGACAACGCTAGCCGCATTATAAAACACAAAGTCCTATGTGGTTTTGCGACATGTGCCCTTGTTTGACCAGCAATAAGAAGTTGGGCGTACCTGTTGAGCCGCATGTCAAAAGCTTCCAATAAGCACTAATCACACTGTTGATATTCGCCATTTAAGCTAAACATCTCGGGATATTCGTCAAAAGTGAGCCTTCTCAAAGCCGAACTACGTTCTACTCTCCCATAAACCAACCTGGAACTAAGTCAGTAGATGTCAATATCTGGAGGCCCCTGATGTCACATGGTAGTGGGGCTACTTTACAAAGTCTAGATCGGAGTGACAGAGATCACTGTCAAATACGTGGATATACAACTCTATATAGCTCCTCCAATCATTCCGCGGTTATATTTTTATTTTTTTATTTTAATATGTGCACAAGGAAACTTGTGTGTACTCTTCTGGAATTTCCCGGTTGTTGTTTCGGGCTATGCTGTAGGGTAATCTGCGATAGGGCCTTGGGAATGTCAACCCCATCCAATTTCCTTTGCATTTTTTAATTATGTTATATATGATTGTTAGATTCGATGTGCCATGAATACAGGACATGACACATATGATTTATTGGTTGTTTAGGCAGGATCTTGTCGGTTTCCCAGTGAGAGTGAGTACAGCCGAAGTAACATTTAAGTGTAATCGTAAGCCATGCACAGTTTAACGGTGTCCAACTATATAATCTTCAGTAGTGAAACGTGGACCTATTAATAAAACATTATCGTATCATCAAATATTTTGCAAAGTGTTTCGGACAACTAATACGGCATAAACTATGCGCATAAGAACCGAGGATGCATCAACGCGGGGTCGGCGTTTAAATACACCATATATTTGATGAGTTCATTTCAGCATTCGTATAGCTATTAAATTTCTGGATCAGACAATTTCCACAGGCGTGAGCGACCTCTTATGTTGCCCAAGAGTGTGTAATTTAGCTCTTCTAGATTTTAATTGAACACGTGCTTCTCCAAAGTCGCCAGCAGCATACCACCGATAGGATGAGATACAATTCCTGACAATATGTCACTATAATTGCATTCAGCTGACAATTGCACTCTAAAGCACGAAGGATTGCCTTATCCATTGTTTCAATTGATGCTTTTGCATTGATATTTACTATTGAAAAACACTAGATAAAAATACTACTCGATATCTAGTTTGAATCAATTACAACGTACAGTTTTCAACATCGCTAAATCTAGTGCATTTACTTTTACCGAAACAACTCCGAGCTACCTACCATCTTGCTATCCCACAACACATACGCACATCTACTAGAACACTCATAAATGGACGGACCTCTTTACCTCCCCATTGTGATTCCTCAGCAACGACCCGGATCTAGGGATCGAGGTTTTATGGCTGCGTATGCACCATCCCTCGAATCATGTGGTATTGGCCAAAGGCCTTTTTTACAGTTCGTTGATGACTGTAACACGGCGATGAAGAGAAATAAGCTTCTCGCAGGCGTGCAAGTCGTGTCCCTTGGAGTCGGATTCACTCCAAGTTTGATTGCCTTGGGTGTTGCGACCGTAGTTCAGACTGGTGCATACATGGCCAACAAAGGTCACATTAGATATAAGTAAGTCACGTCCTATGCAGTTAAAAAGCGGCAGTAGCTAATAGGACGTGTAATAGAACAAATAACATCCTGGACCAGTATAACGAGCAACTCTTTGGCCCCCGAGAACTTTACTGCATGCTCATAAAATATGATCCGCGACCTGAGGACCCCGAATCACCATTTCAACACAAGCCTGACAGGGCTATCCAAACGATAGGCTCCCTGACCTCCTCTCTAGTAGAAAATGGAAGAGGACTGAAACTTCGAAATCCCATCTCCGGAAAAGTACAAGGTGCAGATAACCTGCCACTGTCAATTGCACCGTTGGTATTTATGGACGAACGACGCCAGCACCGAGAATACCTATCCCCCCGCCAGTGGACAGTGTTGTCGTATGGGACAGACATGCCTAGGCTACCGATATCTCTCTGGCCTCATGTTCCGAGATGAGAGTAGCTGTGTTGTGGATAAGGCACGCTCTGGGGACTCTAGGATCGCGAAGAGGGCTTCTTCTAGGCCCTACTCGAGCCGTTGCTCGCCTGTTGTGGCCCGGAGCCCTGCTATACAATCTCTTGCGGTGCCGTCTCCAGCCAGCCTCGAGATTACTGTCGAAGAAATGCTTGGTGACATGAGCGACACTATGTTCGCCAGCGGTAGTTTTATGCCTGATTTTCTCAATTACAATTCACCGTTCAATATCGACAATAGCCTCCTTCTAAATAGCACAGCGCCACTAGAGTCTGGCCATTTGCAAACCCTAGCTATAAACAACGATTTAATTGCCAATACAGGCAATAGTGATGGGTTTGACACCCCAATACAGCAAGTCTATGTCAAAAATGATTCCTTGCCCCCTTCACTCGATACGATCGCCTTGGACTTTTTCTTATCCAACTAACTATATTGTGTATCCGTCAGGACCCTCAGATGGGTTTATGGACTATGCTGCCACTCTATTAGCGAGAGGAGAGAGCCAAGAGTTATTCAAGGGAGCTGCTATTGCTCTAGGGCTCAGCAGCCTTGCGCGCACTACACATCAACAGGATGCCATGAACCTGTCTGTCATAATGCACACACGAGCTATGGAAAAGACCAATGCCGCCGTCGATGACCCGCAATTGTTCAGGAACGATAGTACTGTTGCCTCCGTTCTGATCTTGGCGCTGTACGAGTTCGGCAATTCATCAATCGAGGGCTGGAGCAAACATATTCAGCGTGCAGCTTCGCTGCTCGCTGTTCGCGGCAAGACACAACTCAACAATCGCATTTGTTTAAGCATATTCAGGGATGTGTTTTCTCAAACACTCACTAGCTGCCTGTCTACTAGTTGTCCAATTCCATCCGGCTTACGCATATTGCGTATCGACGCAGCTAAAGCATTTAGCCTTGCGGATCCCTTCTGGATTACCACCAGTGCTTTAGTCAAGATCATAGATCTTTATAAGAACATAGCCCCCGGTGGCTATTCCTATACTACGACTGCGAAAAGTATTATTCCTTCTGAATCTACTGATGTGCCCTCACGTGACGTTTCTCTAGAGGACCTCAAACGTTATCTATCCCAGGTGCTTGAGATTGATTATCGTCTTGAGACTGCCTTTTCAGACAGCCAGCTTCCCCCGGGATGGCGATTCACTGTCGTGCAAGAGTCTCCTTCGCCGAATAATTTGGACACAAAAACCAACATCCCCGGCGGCGTTTATCACATATACCATGATCCCTATATCGCCAATATCTGGAACACTATGCGCACCTGTCGCGCTCTTACAAACCATGCCATTGGCCATCTGCTTCTGCGTGGCGCTAATTTGGACAGGAATTGGGTTTTTTCAAACAAGCATACTGACCGGCTCCAACAAGTATCTAAAACCCTGGAGTGTCTTCGCGATGACCTCGTTGCCTCGGCGCCACAGCAAGTGGGCTCATGTATAGTCACTTCTGCATTGCAACAACTCCAGCAGCAGCAGCCGAAATCCTCTCAGGATACCGTAGTGCCCATTGATCCTGAGATAAGCAGTGATGTAGTACCTGCAGATCCGTCTTCGCTGGCCCTATCCAATCCGCCGACATCTCTTTTCATTTCACAAACAACACCTGCCAGTCGTCCTGCAATTGGTGGATATTTTGCCACCTGGGCGCTCCTCACAGTGGGTTGTATTCACAGCCTGGAAGACGAGACGCGAACATGGGTTGTTGCCCAGTTGCGGCATATCAGTTCTCAAGCTGGCTTCAGCCAGGCGGGCAATTTTGTTGATTTTGTTGATTTTGTTCAGTCGGACAAGCTCCATCCTCCCTTGAGTTGAATGGAGGAACGCATGTTTTAATTAATAGTTTATTCATGTTTATGGTACATCTATACATAAGGGATGCATTGCTTAGTATGATTTTATACAGTTTTGATGGAGTCTGGGGAATCTGCAAAGTTGTGGCCGAGGCCATTGCATAAACATGTTTGAAGCATACCGAATTGACACGATTTCTCAAATTGGCCATTCACAGGTCATTTTGCGACAGGGTGACCGATGAGCTTGACTATGATCCGCCACAAGTAGAAAGAAGTAAACGTGCCTGAACTAGAGGTGTTGAGAGAGGCGTTGAGGCGGAAAATGCGACTCAAAAAGGAAATCATAATTTTTTGACACTATTCCATTCTCGGTATGCAGTACGTTGCGGTGTCATGGATACATACACTTAGCCCACGTATCAACGTGTAGCTAGTTTGTTGGAGGCCGCACATTCTAGTAAAGATTTGGTTGAGGGTTTCTGTAGTCAAAATTTTATATTTTCTTGTTATCTGCCTCTTTCTTGTCATCGACCAATAATGTCTTTGAGTCTGGCTTCACTGTCTTCACACCCCTCTTACAATAACCAACCAACACAAACAAATACCAGCCGAGAACCCGAAAGAATGACCCTTACTTACCAAGACGGCATCACTGTACTTCAGCTCATTGCATTTACGCCATGCCTAGCTTTAGCCCTGTTGTTGTACTATCAACAAGGCCTGAAAGCGATTGCTGCTTGCTGGCGATTCTTGTTCATCCTGGCCTGTCTACGAATATCCGGTGCAGTCTGTCAGCCAATCATTATTACCAATGATTCAAAGAAAGTATTGGCAACCAAACTGATCTGCGACCTCCTGGGAATCGCACCACTGACCTTGGCTGGCGTTGGCCTCTTGCAAAGAGTGTAAGCGCGATAACCAACAGCTTCAATTGCCCCGCGATCATTTTGGTTGACCAGCTTTCAGTAATGAATCGAATTAGAAAGTTTCCAAGCGCGTGTTCATATTTTTAAGCATCGTCAGTTTCGCGGGTCTGGCAGTTGGTGTTGCGGACGCGATCAAAGCCGTCGGTAACCACCCTATCCCCGATATGCTGCACGCGGCACTCGTTTTGTTCATCGTCTGTCTAGGTCTGGTGTTCAGCATCGCAGCGTACCTGACCAAGTTCCACAAGGAACTCCCTGCCAACGACAGGGCTGTCTTGTTCTCTGTCTTGGTTTGTGGACCATTCCTGATTTTACGGATGGGTTACGCCGCTATCGGAGACTTTGGCTCGAACGCGATATTCAGCTTGTTTGGCAACTCGGTCATATAACTCTGTATGAGTGTGATTGAGGAAATCATTTTCATGATAATTTGTTTAGTGGTTGGATTTAAATGCCCCCCAACCTCGGCGAATGAAGGTAAGTATGGCTTTCTTGCATTTGGATAAAAAATAAACTATGCTAATGATTTACCAAAGCCGAGACGCAGAGCAACCCAAGTACACTTGAAGTTGTCCCTGTCAAGCAAACATAGATATTAACATAATAATTTGTTTGACGAAATGCTTGCTCTATGGTTCTATAGAAGTTTTGACACCGACGTTAGCCTAGCTGGAAGTTTTTTCTAATAGAACGATGTATTGTATGTAGCCAGTTGAAGCAGATAGCAAAACAATACAAGAAGAAGATATGTATGCGTGCTCTATGCAGCAACGTCTTTACGGCGCCTGGACGGCATTTGAGGACTTCATACCAAGAATTTTATTGGGTGTTATCCAATTTAGGGTGCATTCAAGTTATTTCTTTTTCATTTGGGAAAATGAGAGTGTCTGCTTAGCACTTAATTTAGATCTTCTGGGAGCTGCGGTGGCTGATAGAAGCATCGATGTTAGCAAGTCTTTATAGATGGAGTATAGAATTTAGACGGAATGAGATGTAAAATTTTGGTTAGTGACTCCGACAAGGCCCCAAGTTGGAAAAATCTAGAAGAAAAAAGAAACATGATCCATCCTCCCACCGGGTTGGTTAGGTCGGGTTAGGTCGGGCGATGGCCAGGGAATCCCGCGGACGTGTGCGTCATCCAATATATTCTGTTTTCGTCCATAGTTAATTATGTAAGGCTTTAGGCCAGGGTGTCCCGGTGAGATTGATAGGGCTGATGCTTTCTCCGCACTGACTTGGTTGTGGAGTTCCAGGGCTCTTGAGAGTCTTAGCCCAGTTTCATCAAGGCAACTACTTACTTGCTTGAAATCAGTGGTGAACAATGCATGGCTTGTATGACTTTGGCGCACACATACAAGGGATACTCACGGCCAAGGAAAATCTAGCGGACTGCATGCCTCTAACATCTAACTTTGACCATTCTGTTTTGGACGGCACGTGCGGACATTGGGCCTGGTTCAATCTGTATTGACCCTTACAATCTGTTGATGCCCGAAGATCCCGAAGATCTCGGCGAATTGTTTCGGAAGATTGAATTTATTTGTCCTAGTGATCATCCGGCTAGTCCGATTTTACGATTGTGTATCTCAAAGGGGGCGGGCATGTTGAGCTGTCCGATGGATTAACCTAGAGGGCGGTCTCAGACTCTTCACTGTTGACGAATCTTTTTCTTTTTCTTCACAATTCTTTTTTCACGGGGTAAAGGAAGAAAGAAATGAGTTTATTGGAGTCCTCTATCATGAGAATTGAGAGTAGGTGGTGGTGGCGGCTGAGCAGACTGCTGAGTTCGAGGGTGTCCGTGATGGACATTTGTATCACAACGAAATTAGACCGAAATTCGTATGCTATGACGTAGCTTGAGACGACCAATCGTAACTGAACCCTCGGGTTAAATTCGAGATGGTTATTAGTCGAACGAATATTGGTTACCTTGAGGCACAGGCCACTACTAGTTAATGTCTGACCGTAGCTCTACTTAAGTCAATGGGGAATAGAAGGACACACAGGCCATGGTCCGAAGCCTGATGAACAGGTATTCCTAATTTGGCGCATTGTTATGCATAAACGAATGATCAGACATGTGGCTAACGGTCATATAACCAAAGGTTGGTTGGAATCAATACAAGTAGCCCGCGATTTTCCTCCCGCGATAAGTCCCTTCGCCTTTCTCTTCATTCACCATCGCTCCGCAACAATTTACTAGTTCATTCCTTGTACCCTCACGCTCTTTTAAAATGAAGACCAGTTTATTTTCCATGATTGCTCTGGCCACTTCGGCCTTCGCTGCTCCATTTGTACACAACGCTTCTCCCGGATTCCTTCCTCATGTGCATGCAGATAATGTGCATTTCGACTCCAAGGTTCCAGCCAAGCGCTACGGCCCCGTACCTGTCAACATTCCTTCCAAGGCTCCGGCAAATGCCGCTGGAAACGCTCCTGCCGCCATTTCCGACAACGACGGGCTCTTTGGTAGCCTCCAGGGCGCCAAATCTTCCCTGGGTGACGTCACCTGGTCTCTCAGTACGGCTACTCCCAATTCCTACTCGAAACTAAGCTAACAACGTTTAGAGTATATCGTTGATCGGTTCACCGACGGAAAGATTCCCGAGGATGATGCTGCTGATCAGGCATTCCCAGAGCTGAAAAAAATGGAGACCATTCTTACGGGTATCGTAGGCCAGCTTAATGCTGCCACTGGCATTAAAATCACTGGTATCGCCGATATTCAGGCTCTCATCAGCCTTTGTGTCGACCTCAGCGCCTCTGTTTTGGGCAACCTCAACATAATTGTTGGTGCAATTGGCACTGGCCATGCTGATATCAAGGTCATTGTCATTTCTATTTGCAACATTCTTGGCAAAGTGCTTGTTCTTGTGGCTGGCCTTGTTTCTGCCATCGTCCCTGGTCTTAACGAGGCCCTCCGACCTATTATCGCCGGGATTGGCCAGGGTGTTCTATCCCCTTTCTTGGGCCAGGTTGACAGCGCTTTCCACGGGCTCCTCTCCGGTCTTCCACTGTAAAATGGGCGTTTGCAAGAAAATATTGCATAGATGAATCAGGACTGGGTACGGGTCACCGTTAATATAAATTTCCGTATATAATGCATAGCTCACGAACTGCGTTCGCATATCAATTAGTAGAGACAATACTTTATACCCCCCCCATTCTCTGCACTCCAAATCCTCACAACAATCTTTGTCATTGTCACAAAAGTCGGTTTCTACAGCACAGGCCTGCTTTTTAATCCCATGTCAGCGTAATTAAATTTTCAGCGCAAGGCATAATCATTATTCGAATCATACCCCGCCACCTCCGTAGCCTTTGAAGAAACTACTTCACCAGTGGCGAACAGTCACTTACTCGTTTTACTAGCCCTTCGTTTGTTGGGCCGGCCATAGTTAACCCGGCGAGAAAAATGGATATGGCAGCAGCGATTCTCATTTCTCCGATTTGGCGTTCAGATTGCAACGTGTTTGTAGTATTGCGGGTCAATTTTTTCGCTTCCTCTTACGAATTCCTAGAATGCGGGGGAAATATCCCATGAAGCCGTAATGCCCGGCGAGGAACGAACCGAGTCTTATGCTTCTGCCCCCCGTGACCTCGGGCTTTGATTGGTTGCTTACCGTAGAGTGAGATTGGGCTGAGAGCTCTCGATCCACAATCCGCACGACTTTGCTTGTGCTTGCATGTAGGTGCCTGATATGGTTGGTTCGAACTAGGATTGGCCCTGTTCTACCTATTCTCCTTCAGCTAAGAATGATCACCGCGTATACAAGGTTTGGTACAAGGTTGTGCTGATGATTATCCGACAAAGCAACGCAACCTATGCCACCTCTATCTCTCGAGGCTTTTATAAATGATACATATAATACTTAAGCCGGCTAATGACATCTTGGTGCACATCATCGAGGCTTTCCGTATTGGTTAAACGGTGGCGGCAAAGTCTTCCCAACCGCCATTGCATGTTGGAGAACTTGAATGGGATTTTCGACCTCATCGACTCCTCCGAAATGGGTTTTTAGACAAGACCAGCAAGACTTTGTACAAAGACAAACCAGAGAGGAGTGAAGCTTGCGAATTGACCGCGCATAACGACAGAGGCATTGATGCATGAACTTGATCTCATGGAAATCAGGAAGGATTTCTCATTCGTGTTAAGCATGAAGAGATTCCATCTTACAGGGCGTCTGCAGGCTATAGTTCTATTATGAGATTATTTGCTGCATGTGACGAAAAAAAAGCCCAAAGAACCGGAAATTCGAAGGTCCAAAATTTCAAAATTCCAATCCAAGAATGCGGTCTTCTAACTGAACAAGTTGAGCTCGAACCAGTCTCCATAAACGGGACAGTCTAAGCCACCTGCCCGCAGACCCATGGCCTCTTCAACCCTCCTCTTCGCGCAGCTATCGTTACTTATGGATGCTGTCCATCTGGCCCACCTGTCGGCGGAGGTGCCGTCTTTGAAGCGGTGCGGATTCACGATACCGGCACGCTGGGGGAATTCGTCGCTGGGAGCAACTTCATACATCCACTTGGACGGCAGCAGGCGGCAGCCATTTATGGCGTTGAGAATTGACTGACCCCAGTTCCCGTCGTTCCAATTGTTAGTGTATACTTCATATCGGTATGAGGAACCCTGGTCGAAACGACGGCAGGCGACATGAAAATGGCCGAGGTGGTGTGATGCCTTCGAATCAATACTGGTGGTATTGAAGTCACGAATGCCCATGTGATAGAGCTCGGCTGTGCAGCAAATAATATTGTTAGCCAATAGATTAACGCACACGTGGGGGAATGTAATGAGGTAAAGGGAGTTCAGCATACTTTTACCGCCATTAACCCAGCTCTCCGTGAATATAGGTTCGCCGTTGTCAGTCATGCGGCCCTCAATCATGCGCCCTGTTGCGTCCCAGCAATTTTGACCCGCATGAGAAGCGAACAAGAACAGCTCCTTGCTCTGTGAGATACGCGTCACGAATTCACACCCGCCCCCTGCCAGTCTCTTGTATGCGAGAAGATTCATGGGGATGCCATTAACCCCTTTGCACTGGCCCCGGCACGCCTCTTGACGCATACGATATAGAATTTTAGAGACTGGCTGCTTGCCATCTTCTAGGACGAATTCTCGCGGGAAGTTGACTGAAACATGATGCCTGCTGTCGCTAATAGGAAAGCCCTTGGCTAAGGGCTCCACGTCACTCGGCTGGGGGGTGTCCTCTTGTTTATACGCCTGCCACACCGCCTCTGCAATCTCTTCTTGACCTTTGCTTGTGGGGTGGAAAATCTTCATGATGCCAGAAGGGATACGAGTAGGGAACATATTGATATCAATAGGTTGCTCGTCAAAGGGTGGCGCCACGGTGGCATTCTGTTCAGCGCTGGCAAATTGCAGCATCCCCTCGGCCAAGCCCTTGGCCTCACTCGAGCTGTTGGCATTGAGGTACTCACCATCATCCTGGAGCTCGCCGTTGGGTGTGTAGTATTGGTGGATAAAAAGACCAGGCCGGTCCTCGTGGGGCCGCTGCGGCTCTACGAAGCGCTCTTCGCAGAAGCGATGCTTCTCAAACTTTTCATCGTAGTTGACAAACTGTATTCTGGAATCGTTGAGGTCCCTGACAACTTCCTCGATCTTGCTGTTGACATCAACAACGAGCTTATTGAGGCTGTACCGCAGATCCTTTGTCATTTTGGCTCCGGTTCCATTCTCAGGAGAGTGCTGCCAGTAGTTCCACGACACAGTATCGCATTGATCAGTTTTGTCGTTGAAGAACCTGGCGTAGCCCGTCACAAAGATGCGCAGCTTCTTGTGGTGCGGTCGATCCATGAAGGCTTGGAGCGCACTTTGGACGGCTGGGCCGAGCTTATGTTGAGTGGCATTTCGGGAGTTGTTTAGCGTTGTCTCGCAGTCATTTGAGAAATACCCTTTGAAGCGGTAAATGCAGTCATTAATGAGAGAGCCGAAACCAACATCATTCCCACCGACTGATATGGTGGCCTGGCCGTGTAGATGCAGGGTTAGCAGGTGTCACTGAAGTTGGCGATTGGGGGAGAAAGTGGCTCGAATAGATGGGTATAGAAGATTTGGAGAAGGGGAAATCACCAGATCTACAGTCTCGTCAAGGTACGACGCCTGTTCCTCAACCTCATGGGCCATAGCGCCAGTGCAGGCCCGGAGGTTTTCTTCCTTCATCCGATCGCCGCTCAGAGCCTCTGTCAACAAAAATGGATATCCTCCATCATAGCGGTGGCATCCATCAATATGGAATGTCCCAAGTTCGGCGCCAGCACCAATACCAGCGGCAAAAGAGTCACCGAAGGCGACATAGTTGGCGGGCGTGGCAACGGGAATCGGGAGGATCGTGGCGCTCGAGTTGGCTTGGGAAGCTGGGGCTGCAGATATTGTTGAGGCATACCAGAGGAACATGAGCAGTGGCCCCATATTGAATAGGCCGGGAGCCACGGTGCTAAGCATATTTTTATAAGACAAAGGCACAGCGAAGGTTGATCATGATGGAGTTTAGCGTTTGACAGCCGACAGGCAGCCCAAGCGATTTATTTTCCTTCGTACAGCGTCTGGCTGGTGTGAAATCATCAGGTTCCTGTAAGCAGATGCACATTGTCGACTGCCTAAATCACGGCTACGTGGTGTCTCAAAGCGTTCAGCTGGCCAGAGATGCCACGCTATCGGCTTCACGCTACTTCCCGCAGTTGACCACGGGTATTACTTGTTATGAAACAGAGAGCTGGTACACTTGACCCCCCTGAGAGTTGGTTGCAGAAGGCGCCAATAAGAATTGGCGATGCGGCCCGGCGCTCGTCATCGCCGTCTCATTGGACCCTTTTGATGTCGGGTGTGCCTCCGCATATCAGTAGATGAGCCGACCGCCATGACGGGTAGTCAATTTTAGCTATACAATGCCTGCAGCCCAAATCTCAAGGAAAAACAACATCTCCCGCAGGCTTTTATCCGAATTATTCAGGCACATCAAGGGGCATTGCGATCAAGCTTTTAGCATTAGATGGAACTGGACCTTCGCACTCTTCCATACATATCGCACGCCGCCTCGCACTCGCCACACTAATGTCCATCGCTAGCCATTACACCTGTCGCGGCTCCATGACCAGATTCAGTTCTGGACACGCAAGCGTGAATCCATCTGCCAGCCCTTCTCTAAATGCTTCGGGAGTCTGATCTGGTGCAAATTTGATGTTGAACTTGTGCACAATCTGGCTAATAACGTATCGAACCTCCATCAGTCCCAGCTGCTTTCCAACGCAAGAAAATCGGCCTAAATAATGAATAACTGTCAGTGGTGCGCAAAAGTTCAGATCCGGTACTGGTGCAACTTACCAATAGAAAACGGGGCAAATGCAGCTGCATCCTTGACCAGCTCTGGCTGCGTCGTCCATCTCTCAGGAATAAATTCATTAGGACGCACAAAGCACCTCTCGTCTAATCCAAATAACATGAGGACATTATTCATCCAGTATTTGGGACAATTAAAACCTACCTCGATTTATTGTGTAAGTGGGAACCTGGACAATGGTATTTCCGGGTATGAAGGTCTTTTCGATCTGCAGCCCCTCCTCTGGGGTAATTCTTTGCACTCCAGAGGGAATGGCCGGGTAAAGCCGAATTGACTCGTCAACAACCGCTTGGAGGTACTTGAGTTTGGCCAAGGCAGTGTTATCAGGTTGCTCATTCTGTGCATAATATTCATCAATTTCCTTCTGCAATTCCTTGTACACCCGAGGGTGGAGCGCCAGTAGGTAGAGAAGACAAGTCATGCTGGCAGAAGTCGTATCGCTGAATAGCAGTCAATAGTCAATATGATATCCGTGTATCCAAATGAACTTCTTACCTTCCAGCCACTACAATAAGGTGAGCATCTCCAAGGAGGTTCATTTCATCCTTCTTTGTGGGCATCGGGAGTTCCTTGAAAGGCCTGAGAACCCAAGAGAAAACATCAGGAAGATCTGGCTCATTCTACTTACGTATCAGCAAGCGTGCCGCTTTCTTTTTCTCTCTCTAGGGGATATTTTTACCTCGATTCTTTGTTTAACATGCTTTTCAAGCCAGTTTATGAATTGCTTGATTTCTTTGTTCAATATTGGGATGTTTTTGATGAGGAGGTAAGCCCAGGGCGTGCGGCCGAATTGTGTACCCCATAAGGTGGACTTTTGCGTGAGTTCCATGTAGTAGTGCTTAACTCCCTCTTTGAGCATGTTGAAGCTTTTTCCGAAAGCGAGATCTCCCATAACATCGAAACCGTAAAAGCCCAACCAAAGAGACATGTCCATTGGCTTGCCAGCTCGTTCCTCAATCTGGTTCAGTAGTTGACGTGTGTATTGGGCAATTCTGGGCTCATAGTCTCTCAGAGCTAACCAGTTCGTAAGCATGGATTTTCCTAGCGTTGACAGACGGGAAATCTTGGGGTTCTTACCCTTGGCGTTGAACCCTTTGTCCCAAGCTTTCCGCCTATATGCGTGTTCTTGTTTATCTCGCGTTGCGTGAAGAGAAACCATTGGCTGAAATACGTTGTACCAGGGTCCCTTTAGACAGGGAGAACTGCTGGCATGGAGAGCCTGGACGGCACTGGGACTTGCAATTGACAACTCGTTTGGTCCTGCCCCAGTTCTTAGTAAACATGCTCTTAGGGTGATGAGACCGCAACCCAAGTACCGATTCTTAGTATGTCACCGTAGGTCTCGTGCATCTTTTGAACCTCTCTGAACAAGTGGAATTCTTTGAATGACACCCTCACTCCATAGAAACAGGACAGCCGAGCTAGGAATGGACCGGGAAACCGACACAATGGATGCCAGCAGGTCCTGTAGAAGGCCATACTGGAGTATATGCCACTAACAAAAACAAGGAAGGTCTTTGATGCGGAGACGAAGCCATACCAAGGCTCAACAGGCCTCGGCGGCAAATAAAAGATGTATCCACAAAGAAGACATGTATAAGACAGCCAGAAGGCAACGACCATCTGGTTGGCGTAAATGTCCCATTCGCCGCGTCGGAGAAACCCGAGATGGAGCAGAACTCCGGTTGCAAACGCAGCCAGGGGAACAGAGAAGTTATGCGGATCAAAATGCAACGTTTCCATTTTGGTGTTGATGCTGGAAACTTGTGTCTTCATGATTGTTAGGGGGGGTTCGGGCGGGGTATTTAACCAGCTCATCAATGAGACTGAACATACGAAATTGGCAATCGCCCCCGGGTGGACGAATTAGCCGAGGCGTAAATGTTAATCTAAACTGTTTCCATCGAGAACAGCTATGCATGTCTTGGTAATATTATTTGGGAGAGACAAAAACAATAAATAGATTGGCCAAATGGAGGAACATGCTTGCTGGCAGCATCTGTCACCTGGATATGGATAATAACAAGTAGGAAATGCTCGCCGCCCATTTCTCCCGCTTCAATATACAATCAGTTCCACCAAACAAGAACACTGTATTAAGCACTTCTCTAATCGAAGCTTCCATCTAAATACATGGTGGCAGGGTGTACTTGCACATGGCATCCGCTCCTCCATGTTCCGATATTGGTTTGGCACCACTTTACCCCGCCCCCAGGCCAGAACATTACGACATGCCGAGGGTCAACTTCCAGAAACATACTAACCACGAGGCTTAGATGGTTTCATTCCTTAGCTAGCGCAGGTTTCAAATCCGGGGACCTATCACAGCGCGCCATTTCAAGCAAAATTCCGGTATTGTGTTTTCTTCTGTTCGACGGCAAGAGGTCAGGTCACTGAGTATGAGCTCGACGGATTTGCTAGGCATATTTGTTGGTTGTTTAAGAGGTGTGTTCTTTAAGTCTTTTTTATTTTTAATGACAAAAACCGACACTCCCGTCAAAGGCCATTTTTTCCCTTCTTTTTTTGGTGGTAGGCTGCATGATCAACCACAAAAATACCATGCATGTTCCAAGATATTGCAAGGAAGGATAACTCAAACGATCGCATTCGCCAGGCTAGCAAACAATAATGCATCATCAGCTGAGACAATGGGTTTAGGAGCTCTCAGTCACATTGATGATGCCGGGTATTGTTGTTAACCGGGCCGACCCCGGCGAGGCGAGCCCGATTCTTCAAGACATCAGACGTGTCATGCAAAGATTGGCGGTCTTGCGCCCATGCAGTGGTGATCATTCGTTATGGAATATGCAATAACTCCACCACCAGGCTGCATATACCATCCACGGCGAACATCCGCAAAGATGTTGACAGAGTAAAATTTTATATCTGGGAAAGGGCTATAGTGTAGCACTTACGCAGTTCTTCAATTAATTCCTTATTTTTTCTTTTTCTTTCCGGTTCTTCTAATTTCCTCGTTTCAACGATGCCGCTGGCCCAATGATGATGAGATATTTTAGAACCATGCATGCACGTCGCACGGGATGCGGCTCTTGTAGAACAACCACGCGATTCTATTGAACAGGGATACATGCATGCCAACTGCGGCTGAATCATGTCTCACTCACCACAGCCCTGTGTAAAGTATGAGATTCCCTTCCCTCACCTCGTGATGTTTTTATCTTCTCGCCGTGTTCTCGCTGCTTCCACGATTGCGCTAGCTATTCTGACGAAATGACACAATCACAGGATTCTGATGGCGTCTCGGTATGCTCCGACGCCACCGAAACGCTTGTAATCCGAAATCGGGATGAAGGGTTGCTGCTGCCCAATAATGACGATAACGATGCTCAATATTCGCCGGATCAAAAATCTGTCATTACGGCTACATCCACATTGACATCAACACGGGATGATTCTCCCGCATATGGAGATCCGGCACATGGAGAACCTGCTTATCCTTCCATGGGAGCACAAATGCTACTTGACTTATCCCTAACTTTGCCAGCTGTCATGTTCACCATATACGGCATTTTGCTCACCTATCATGACGGCGAGTTGTTTGACACAAAACCCGTCTCAATCTTAAAAAGTGCCTCCGACTATGGTCCTACTATATTCCCAATCGCCTTTGCAGCCGTAACTGAAAATCTTTTCAAGGCCATTGCGGCATGGAGGTTAGAGCGAGGGATCGACGTGCTCAGCCTCGAATCGCTTCTACGAAGTCGGACTGTCTTTAGCTCGATTGCCTCTCCCATATCCCTACAGGCCTTCAGCATTCTCAACATACTCATCATGGTTTTTTGGGCACTTTCTCCTCTCGGCGGCCAAGCAACATTGAGGGTAGTTGGGATGGGGTCTTCAACCAATGACTGCCAATTCTGGTATCTTGATGTTGACAGCATGTTATCCTACGAATCTTTTGACGAATCACTCCTCACACCTGAGCAAGCCCAGGCCATTTCAGCCTTCTCGGCCGCTATTTCAAGCCCGATACAGATTAAAACTGCACAGCGAGACATCTTTGGACATGTCAAAATACCCACAATCGAGCCATATCTGGTCAATGGTACCGCGGGTCAGGACGGCTGGTATCAAGTGGATGATAATAACACAAAAGTCATGCACTCCTCTCTTGCCGGACTTCCTATTACGCCAGACGGTGGCTTAAATCAGTATTCCAACTACAAATTCCATTTGGAAACGTCGTACATGAAGACTAGCTGTCATCTAAAGGATACTCCTGACGTTCAGGCAGATGGATGGGAAACGTACGTTGCAAGTCGCCGCCCCATACAGCCTAACCAGAATTATGACGAAGAACATGACAATTACGATCAATCTGACAAAAAAACCCAAAATATTACTTTCCCAACAGCTTTCAGTAACAATAGAACTTTACTCATCGAGTCTCCGACGCGGAATAATGTCTACAAACAACCTCGAGAACTGATACTCACATCCTACTCGAAAAGGGAAAATGTAATCTCGAATGCGACATGCTCACTAGAAACAATACGCGTTAAGGTGGAGTTGGTGTGCAATCAAGGAAAATGTAGCACCATCAGAATACGGCCAGTGAAGGTGTCAAGCCGCGAAGCTTTTTCCACCGTTCTTGATCGCAAAGATGGTTCCGATTCAAGCCTCGGAGGCTCCCCGTCTGTTTTCTTTATGACGTTTGTCAATTCTTTACTTTCCAACTTGGACCCAAGCCCTATACAAATGTATTTGATTAATCCGAGCTCTCCATTCGACCTCCCCTACGAACAGTCGTACATTGGGAGCCTAGGTGATGAAGACTTTTCACGGCATTTCTCGCAGCTTCTCAACACATTTTGGATAGTTAGTGTGGCCCCAGCAGATGCACTCAACATCATCACATTGCAAGAGAAGCAGATGAGCAACCCTGAGATGGAACAACACTCAGGGTATCGCCAGGCGAACGGCACCAAAACCCTCGGCATTCAAATGCTCAAAGTAAATCGATCTTGGCTGGGAATACTCTTGGTTGCCTCACTCTCCATGCTATTATCTGCTCTGGCAGCAGCAATCCTCAATTCTCTTCGGCGCGGCCCTGACATTCTCGACAATCCGATTCGCCTTATGAAGGATTCGCCTTATATACGCGTTGGTTCCATGACCACGTCGATGGAAAACGGGACCGATTACACCAGAAGGATGAAACGCGTTCGTGTTTGTCTCGGCGATGTGAAGTCGGAAGAAAAACTGGGTTATATTGCCATTGGGACAATGGACCAGGTCGTCCCCTTGAGCAAACAAGACTACACGAGGCTGTATGGATAGCGTGGGAAAACGTCATGTTTCAGTTTTCACGCCTAGAGTAATAAAAAATCACGCTTCGGTGTTGAGACATTGCAGGATGCAAGACAATTACGACGAATTGCGCTAGTCCAATCGAAGGTATTCATCACATCAGGCGCACCATATTTAGAACAATCCAATCAATTCTCATATGGACTAAGTATCTCCCCCTGGTCATGGTCTTTAAATAACTTTCAGGGTATTTGCCCAGTTCCATGCTAGGTATAAAAACACACGGCTTGTCATAGACATGCCAAATTCGTCAAAAAGACGTAAACTCCCGTTAACCTAAACGCCATTCCCTTTTCCCAAATGCTCATCCCATGCCAAGTCATCTTTTCTGCTTGCGCCTAGCCCTCTAGTGTATGTGTCGGCCGTTCGCCAACATCATTCGTGTCGGGCATTTACAGGTATTATTTCGTACACTTCACTTTTCGATACCTCGTAGCCTCGTAGTGGGTTCCTGCCTAGAGGCTTGCGAGGGCGCCGCCAACACTGAATTACCAGGTCTCGGCAATATAGCGACCCTCATCCTTCTTGAGCTGCCAGAAGCTGCGAGCCTCCTCACGCTCCAGGTTACCCTTGGCCATGGCCACATCAACCAACGCATCTTCGACGCCTTCGCCCATGCCCTTGCTACTTCCACAAACAAAAACACGTCCGTCGAGCGAGTTTATAATGTACCACACGAGGTCTGCCTGGTTACACACCTCCTCTTGAACATAGCGGCCAGTGCCGGCTCGGCTTTGCACAACTCTCTTGACTTCAGACTCGTGCACGCCCCATTCGCCATTGTAGATTTCATCCACGAGAGAATCACGGATTCCCTGCAAAACCCAGACCTTATTGGCACAGTTGGCCTGCTTGAGACGACGCTGCACGAAGCCTCGGAAGGGGGCGATGCCCACACCAGCACCAATCAGCAACATGGGGCCGTCCGAGTTAAACTGCTTAGCCAGAGGGTTTGCCATCAGACCCTTGAACATGGGAATGTAAAACTCGGGTGACTTCTCGCCAGCGTTTTGTGCTCGGATATACTTGCGGGCCTGTCTCTCAAAGAAGCCGGAACCCACGCCAGTACGGCAGCCACGAATCCAATCCATTGACTCGTGGACAGTGACGGCAATCTCAATCAGGCGACGCTGGGTATGGTCACGGAGTTGGTACGACTCCGTGGGGTCGTTAGAGAGAGAGTAGAAGCGGGGCATCAACGGCTGGAGGACAGAGAGAACCTCGTCCAGAGGAGGGTGAGAGCTGGGGAAGGCGTTGAGAATCTGGGAGACGGTGACGTGAGGGCCACCTCGGAAGTCGCAGAAGAGGCTTGAACCCTCGTTGGAGCAGAGATACATGAGAATCTTCTTTTCGTTGGCAGCGGTAGCATGCTCTGCAAGCACACGGAGGAGCTGCTTGGAGGGGGCATATGATTGAATATCGGAGCACCATGTCAGAAGGTCTCGGCGGGTAGTAACAAGCTCACGAGGCTGGTCCTCGCCCCAAACAGTAGGCCAACGGCCTCGAGTAGTCTTCATCAGGACAGGCCTGTCACGCAGGAAGCGGGGCACCATGAGGCAGTCCAGAATGTCAACCACAGATGCCTCGCAGTTGGGAGCCATGACACCAATGGCACCACCAACCTTAAAGTCAAAGACTTCCTCCGGGGGGTAGTCAGTGATGTCGAGGTCAAAGTGGTAAGTACGCTTCTCGGCACCGGGCTTGGTCAGTTCGCGGGTGCTGTGGATGCGAGCAGGGTAGACGTTGTGGGGAGGGTGAGGCTGAACAAAACGAGGAGGCTGAATGGAGGTGTCAACACCCTCATAGCCGGGACCAGGAACCAGGTACTCAGACTCGGCGTCAGCCTTGACTTCGGGTTTGTCCTCATCAAGGGCAATGCCAGAGTCAGTATGGGAAAGGCTGAGGGGACGAGGGATTGCAGTGAAAGAGACGGTCTTCTCGGGCATGTCAAAAATACCAGTCAAATCTGTCGGGATGTTGTCAAGTTTGAGGCAGAGTGACTTGAATGCATCGTTGTCGGGGAGGGCAACTTCCTCGTATTCAACGTCACCGCGACGAGAGACGTTCAAGCAGCATCCACCAGAACCACCACAGCAGCGACCAACAAACTCGGCTGTCGACTCGCCAGTGATGCGCTGAATGTCCCGAGCGCTCTGGGCAATCAGACGGGTGGAAGCGCGGCGGCGGCGCTCAGGGATGACAGGCTCATCCTCTTGACTATCAGAATCATCCGAGTAGGTGAGAGAGGGGGCGATGGAGGGGGCCGATTCGGTGGGCACAGGCTCGGTGGCGTCGAGGGCGGGGTTGACGATACCCTCAATGGGCTGGGGAGCGGTAGCAATCATTGCAGGTTGGGACCGTGTGGTCATCGCACAAGGGAATCGAAGTTGGATAGTAGCAGGCAGGAAAAGGGCGTGGGCTGAACGCGGGGTTTTTTTTATGTTGGTGTCAGCCCCGTGTCTGTGTGTATAGTAGTGGGTGGCAACGTCAGGGGCGCATCAACATGTCGGTATAAGAGAAGCACGCAGTAGAGGGGAGATGTATCTATAAAGATCAAAGGCGAGATGAGGGGAGATGCAATGCGATTGATAAGATGGAAGACCCAGGAAGTGTGGAATTGAGTCTCTGTTGGGGAAGAAAAGTAAGACAGAGCCGAAAGCGGGCGTGTTGGAGGTTTAAAAATTGAGTCCAGAAGACACCCCGATGCGGGCTGGGATAGCCAGTAGTCTCAGCCCCGGCAAAGTTGCAGTTCCAGGCCCAGTCCCGGGCATGTGGATTGGCCTTGGGGGGAGGGGTGGGCCGCCCTGGGGCGTCTGGTTTTGGGCACACAGTGTACATCAGTACGTACCTCGGTAACCAGTGTCGTCTCCGCGCGCCATTATTCATTATTTCCAAGCATGACGTTTTGACTGCTGAGCACGTCGTGAGAGGCTATGGGTCCTAGGCCAAGGGTTCTATATTCGAAGACGAGTCCATCGTCTTCTTTCGTCGGGGCCTGGTCCAGCAGCCAGGGAATGTCCACGAATGAGCCAGACAAAAAGGAAACAATCGTCCAAGATCGAGCCATGTCATCTTATCACGTCCTATCCATTGCGTGCCCCTCTATCCATCTACAACCGGCGCCGACCGAGACCCAGTCGTGAGCGGGCCGGAATACAGTCGACGGGGAGCACCGGCCTGGAAGGGGAAACCCAGGAGAAACCAACCAAGAAGAGAAGGAGGAGAAGGAGCATGAGGAGCCTGAGGAGAAGATGACTGAGCGCCATCATATTGCAACCGCACTTTCGGCACTCCGCGTTGCACACGTGCCCTTCTCACGACCCCATTCTCCTCCACATAGAGCTCCTCATCGGAACTAGTCCCTGTATGTATAGCAAATTGAATTGCGACCGCCACTATTGGCGAGCGCGATGGACGTTTCGTTGCCGAGATCACGAATGGCCGAACTTCGCCCAGTTTAGCCAAGTTTGGGCGTCAGTGGTCAGCGAGAATTGCTCAAAAAGATCCTCTAGTCCATCGCCCAGTTGTCATTATGCCCCTCCATCCTTTCCCAGTTTAGTCCGCACAATTGGCCGACGAACCTAGATTTATGAAATCCTGGGGAGAGTATACTAAGCAATTACACTAAGACAATAGGAATGGAGGGTAGGTGCTCGAAACCCTCCCCCTCTTCATTCTTGAGTCCATTGCCAGCTTGTCCCGTCCATGCCCAAACCAACGGCCGATGCCGAAAAAAATCCACCACACACACGGACGCACTGCTGGGCCATTGGCCATGTATACACTCACGCACGCCGATTGCGCCATGGGTATTATCAAAGAGTTATTCAGAGCCTCCAAAGCAATACGTAGCTCACCATTTGATAATCAATTCTGAAATCTCCAGATTAGCGCAGGTAATCAATGACCCTGAGATACAAACCCGCGCGCGCGTCCAAAATCCAAATCTGGCATTTCCGCGACACAGTGTGCGTGAACAAGTGTCTGACTGTCCTGCATGCACACCTCCGATAACAGGACGATTCTGATGACAGACTCATCATGTCTGGATGATCTTATGATTGCCGATCCCCTGACCCGGGCTCTGTCACTCCCTACCCTCCAACCGGCCAACACTACGGCTGCACCAGCCGACCCCTGTCCTCCCACCCTCGCACTCCCGCACACAAATTTTTTTATTTTTTTTTCGTTTATCAATCATCCAACCACTGACCATGCAAATTAATCAATCAGTTAATCCACAACTCCAATCAAGCCATTCGGCCCACGGTCTCGGCAGTCTCCACACCACGTCACCAGGTTCGCCGCTCACCACTACCGCAACGGGAAGAAGCCCAAGAGTGGGAGATGCAAGATGCGATCCGTCATCGTCACCAGACTCTGGAGAACTGGGGAAGCTTCCCGATGCCAACCTGTTTATCCGCCCAAGGAAACCCGACGGACACCCAGAGGCGCTACGCTGGTCCTCTGGAAAACCCGTCAGCAGCCGCCCACCACCGGCCGCGCGCCCGGACAACCCCGAGGCTCAACCGACCGGGTGCTGACCCTGACCAGGCTACCGGGTACTAACCATGTCGACCACACACTGTCATGGCCAAACTAAGCAATTAACCATGAAACGCACTCGTCAGATCCCACTACTGACAGACTAGAAGCCGCGTACCGTACTCGTACTCTCAAAACGCACGTGGGTCGTACGAGCCGCTCGTCTCTCGTTCCGGATCGCCCCAGCATTGTATGACGAGGATTCATGTTTCTTTGTGTGAGTTTTGTTGGGTTCAGTCAAGCGGTGAGCCTTCGCCGCCGCTCATCTCGTGCATCCCTGAAGCCTCTTAGATGCGCATCCCCAGGAAATCCTGCGAGGTAGAAAGCCTCGCAGCCCGTCTTTGTGGTGCGCGCATCACAGGCCACCGTCACACCACCTAGACCGCTGGCGCAACCGAACCGGCGGCATGGCGGCAGAGCCGAAATGGCTGGTGCGTGTGTAGGCACCTTATTGTAGCAATTTGGTCGATTATGGATGCGATTGTCCTGAATTCTCCGCCTACGCCGCCGTATTCCGAGGAGTTATTTCGCTGTCCTTTTTGGGCCCTTTGCTGGCCCACCGGCTGTTTTCTGCTCCCGGTCTCCATACCGGCCTCCATGCTGGCTCAAAGGCCCAAAATTCACTTCGGGACAGGGCCCAATTTTTGCCGCCCATGTTCCGTCAAACAGCTACGGCAATTATCAAATTGCTCGAGCTTCTGTAGCGAATTTCAAATGCCGTATCGTCGAGGCAGGCACGGGGAACCGTTCCGGGTGCTAACAATCCCTTCCAAACTCCCTTAACTCTGCTGCGCGTGCCGCAAAGCCCCATCCAAGACGACACCCAAGTGTAGTGTACTTGTCTTCTGTGGAAGTCGAGCCGAGCCATTCCGGGGCTCTTGGCCCGGCGAGTGAAACAACAAAAGCAAACGGCGCAACACGACGTCCCTCAAAGGAAACAATGCCGCATTATTTCCTCCCTCCCCCTCCCCAGACACGGCCAACGACCTCCGGAATACCGGGCTACGTAGCAATGACCCCCCGAGGTTTCGTAAACGTAAAACCAAGTTTCGGGGTGCATCGTGACGGAGATAGGAAAAACAAGTAGCAGCCTGAGCCAGCCACAGTATGTACCTAGATTTTTCAGACGGTGCCATCTTGCATTATCAGTCTAGCAGCTTTGATCCTCACACCCCCACCCCCCTTCTGCTTAGCTTTCACCCTTAACCACCGTGTGAAAGAGGCATTGCCAGCAAATAACCTTGTCCATAATTTTCTGTGCTTTCTTTTTGCGTGTCATTTATTCCCATCTCCTTAGTTTGACCTGACTCTGCGGAGTGTGGGTATGAGAAAAAAGTCCCTCCTCCCCTTCCGCCGCCCCCCGTTCATCGTCGAGAGCCCCTCCGATGAACGGGCATTCTAGCAAGGCATTGCCCCTCCTTGGTAGATTAATTTAGTCTATTCCGGAGTAGTCTCTGTCTCTTTTTCCCTTTAACCCTTGCCTGTTCTTAATGGGGAACAATGGGGTGCGTCGGTCTCGCGTCACATGTTCTACCTCGATGCCTCATCCATGCGTATGACTCTCGTTTGTAGGCAGTGTTTTGGGGGGAGAGAGAGGCAGACACTAATAAAAAAAAAATGGAATGTCAATAGTGAGCCTCGATAGCGTCGTTAGGGGTTGAAAATAGCACCGTGCACTAGAGCGGCAAAGGCCTTATCTACGGATATGATAGGCCCTACAGCATTTGCTCAGCGAGTCCTGTCATCCCTACTGTCATCCTAAATGGCAGGTAGAAACAAAACAAAAAGCCCCAATAAAGCCACTGCTGGGTTTCTGTCAGTCCTTGACTCTTGTTGGCCCCAACCCTGTCATGGTTGGGTTGCCGACGCACCCTTGATGGCGTGATGTCGATTGGTCTTGAAAAAAAAAAACCCCCCAATTTACAATGCCTTGCTTACTTTTTTTGGGGCTAATGGTACACTGGGTAGGTAGTAATAGGATACCGAGTACGAGAGGCAAACCAACACTCGGGTCTCTCGTTGGTTCCTCGTGTTAGCATGAAAATCTGCGGCTGGGGTGGCAGGCGCCCAAGACGGAATGGATACAAGTCCAATTCCCAAAGAAATGGGAAGGAAAAAAGAAAAACACTGGACCCTGCTGGAACAAAGATGGCCAATCGGAAGGCTCCGTCTGCCACCGCTTGGACTTCGGTGAGTTATCTGATGCATTTCAATCTTATCAATCCCATCTAATCTCGGACATCAAATCAAACTTGGACTAAAAGGGGGGCTTGTGTAGCGTAGTGATCAACGACGACCGAAATGACTGAGACGCCGTCTCTGTTGAGCAATCTGGAATCAGGAAGAAAGAAGGAAGGAGGAGGCTACCGATCTCGGAGCCCAACTGTTTGTGCTGGCACTCTCCCATTCTTCGCCCTGCATTTCCCTTTTCACCACAATAACAAGTCTTGTCATGTCGACAAAACACCGCCCCTCCCTCCTTCCTACTCCTCCTACTCCTCCTCCACTTTCCCTTCCCCGCCCTTTCAACGCCCAAGGCAAATCAACTCCACCCGGCCGACACGTCCGCCGCCCGCCGAGCGGACATGATGGCTTCCCGTCGTGGCCTTCCGCTTGAGCTAACGCACGGGTCTGCAGCGCAGAGGCAGTAATGCCCAGTCGAGGAGGGCCTCGGTCTGACCAAGGACGACGTGTGACTGGAGCGTCTACGGGCCCAGACAAGAGCCCGTCCGCAGCAAAAGCCAGAACAGCACGCAGCTGTAGGGCCCTGCAACTGGCCAGGTTCGGTGTCCATGCCCCGTTTCCGTGTCACTCTGCCTTGTTCTCGTTCCGGTCTGCCCGGCTATCACTCATCCATTCACCGACAAACCTCAGCAGCCACCCCTTGCCTTACCGTGCCCCCCTTTCAAGGTCAGGCAAAGCTGAAGAGGAGCATGGACTACAGTGCCGGATTTTGTTTTGCTTGTTCACCTGGTTACGCGTCTTAATTCATGGTCACCTGGTCGTGTATGTATTGGCCCAGCCCATTGAGCTGGGGCGTGAAAGCCACGATCTGATAAGATACAAATCTTTTCTGTGGAGAGACGGGGCTCGTCTCCGCGACTGGGCTTGGCTTACTAGGGTTCACTTCCTGCCCATCAAAATCCCCTAGCGTAACGACTCAATGGCTCTCTGACAAACTTGTGGTGACTTGGCAAATTAGTGTGTCGTCACTATCAATCTTGTACCGTGCTGGTACCGAAATACTTGCTTTTCTTTCCATCCCTTGTCAACGCCATGGCGCAGGTCACAGCCAGGCAAAATTCTTGCTTGATCCTCCCCCTAGCCATCCATGCCCTGGGCTGGATACCGGCTACCATACCGGAAAGTCCATTTCCTCCATGCGAGCCCGTCCTTCATCTCGCCCCTCTCGCTGCCATTGCAGTTGCTGTCGCCGCCTTGCCCTTGCCCTAGCCGCCTCCATCTGCCGTTGGTTGTCCTCGCTTCCATTCACATACTCCAGCTCCAGCCTAATCTCCCCCGTCGTCCTCCCATCACGGCGCAGCGTTTGCCATTCCCCAAGCCGAGGTAGCTGTCCCGTCTGGAGAAGACTGCGAAGGTCAATCTGCAGCTCCCCAATTAGCTCAAACATTTGCCCGATCCAAACACTCAGCCTAAGATGATTAAACATGGGCGAATCGTCCACTTCAAACCGAAATTCCTCATTCCTACACTAGCGTTAGCGTACATGTGCCATTGACTTTTCCAGAAGCTCCAGGGGCTCCCTGTCAGATGCCCACACCGAGGCCGATCCGAGATGGACGGTGTATCCACTGCAGGAGAGCCCCCTTGACATCGCACATCTTTGACTCACCAAATTTGTTTCGGTGTCGGTCTCTTCAGTGGTTTACTACGTTGTACATCGTGTCCATACCACAACACACACGTCAGCTCCTGCGTGTCATCGTCTAGGTAATCCAGATAGGTTTCTTCAATTGTCACAATCAGACGTTTGCTTTTTTCCTTGTCATTCGGGTCAGGTTTGGGCACCGTAGTGCTGTTTAAGGCCGAGGTTGGCTGACTCGGATGCTGAAGATCCGACCCATAACGCCTGCTCTGTTTCCTTTCTGCCAGCACTTGGCTTGACAAGGTATTGCGCAAGCGTCCGAGCACGTCCGTTGTTTTCCGAGTGTGCATTGTACATAACAACGACGCGGGCTGCGAAATACTGGACGAGTCATATCCAGAATCGAGGCTACTCAACCCTGACACTGACTTCAGTGGGGAAGTGCAATCAAAAGAATCACCTGGCTGCTCTCTAACCGATTGCCCGTTTATGGGAATTGGCGTCGTTACTTCCTTCTGATGCTCGTTCCTCGGTACTAGGTTGCGGGATCGGACGTATCCCACAAACTGGGTCGCAGCATGGTCTGGTAATAGGTCCCACAAGACGACAGGCACAGAAACGAGCAGCAGAGTTGAGTAACTACGGTACACTCCCTCAACACTAACGAATTTTGCCAAGAGTGGAAACTGCTTCAACCATCGAGCGCAGCTTGGCGCATCCAGGTCCTGGTCTTCTTCGAGTGCAACAGTTAGGAGAACATGTGGAGCCTTTCTCTGCCCCTTTTTGTCCATGGACAGCAATGCTTCAAGCCGATCCTCGCTCGAAACCTGGCCGTCCCCCTGCACCCGGTCTGAAAGATTATCTGGAATGGATCCGGGTATGGCCCTAGATGAAGTCGAGGAGAAGGGCGCTTCATAGACCAGCCGCCCGAGGGTGATGGAGGCGGTGTGTGGGTCAGGTGGAGAGACGATATAGGCTGGTGTCTTTCTTGACTCTACTAAAGTGCCCCGAGACGACCGGTGAGGTGGCACATTCTTGAGCCGGGTCAGGATTTCGCTGTGGAGCATGGCGACAGAGAATGGAGGTTGTGATGCCCATTCTCTCAGGACTTCAATCAGCGCGTTGGTAAACGACTGCGGTCCCGGCCGAGGCGCCCAAGTCTCGAATCCACAAGCGGCAATTGTTTCTTTTATGTTGGTAGGTCGTTCGGTGAGTGGCGCGGCACTTGCTCCAGCACAACAGTCTAACAGAAGCAGAACATCACACCTAGCCATCTCAAACAAGGTTTGAATTGCCGACCATTCGACTGTTGCATAAGCTCTATCTGGTTTGCTATCAAGTGGTTAGCCCAGTTTCTATCAAGTAAATCATGGCATACCAAGACCAAGTGGACTGTCTGGCCTTGTTTATAACACCATGGCCTCCATAGTACACGATAAGAAGCATATCCTCCTTTTCGTGCTCTTCAACGAAACTCAGTGCCTTGTGGTTGAGTTTACGATGCGAGTTTCGTGTTGGGATAAGGAATTGCTCAGTTGAAAACCCATACATGTCTCGAAATACGTTGTGAAGTTCGTCCATCTCGCGCTCCACTTCAAGTTCATCCTCTTCCCATCGGATCAACAGTACCTGAACCTCACTGTATCGAGAATATGCCGAGTTTGGAAACGCTCGTTTTGCAGACTGGTACGCATGAGTACTGTTTTTTCTCACGGGGGTCTGATTAGTACCATTTGGAGCTCGTCAACAAAGTTTTGAAGATTCTCCATGTGATAATGTGACTTTGTCGTGTCATGGGTTGGTGGAAGCAGGGGAACATTGGGACTCAACGAAAATGACGTGTGCGAAGAGGCACCAGATGGCTGCTATACGGATGTGTGAGAGTTTGCACTTCTAGGTTGTTCTCGATACCTACCACAAATGGACTCGGAGCACTTCCAACCATGGAGCTCTGAGACCCTTGAGTATCTGAGCCCTCGAACTTAGCCCCGACATACTGGAGTTCGTTCATCCGAGCAATTTGGGCGCGACGAAGTATGAGCGGTCAAAATTAAAGTGTGGGATGGTAGGACGAGGGATCAAGCGAATAACGAGTGCCAGAACAGGACCCGCGGCATATTATATGATGCCATCCAGACCCCGCCATGCCCACGTCAAGAAAATTTTGCTTCAACCTGCAGCTGGTTGCCTCACTTCAATATTTAGGGCGTCAATCATCAGGTCAGACCCCAGACTCTCATGTGGATGCCCAGAATTGTGCCGATATTGGCTGCCTTGCAAATTCCCTGCTTATCAGATAGGGCTCATTAGCAAGTCAGTATGCCTTGTACTCGTCCCGGATAGGCTACTGCATCTGAGCCCTAATTGAGGCTTCTTGAAGACTTTTTCCAGGGTTATATCTGGGGAACAAGATACTTGGTAATGATTGGTAGGCAAGTCAAGGCTTTCCTAGAAGTCCGGGGAAAATAGCCAGACACAGCGTGGGGGTAACGTGGGCTGACGTGGTAATTAATCCGTCTGACGAACCATGGGCCAAATGGTTCGCAATTCTGTGTAACGATTTCATAGATCCAATCTGGCTAATGGGGTGAGAGAATACAGAAAAATTTTCCTCTGCAAGAGTTCAGCCACAAGGGGGTTGTGTTGGGCACATCACGGCCATTGGAGGTATAGGGTATGGGCGTGCAGTTTGAGGACGGATAGCAAAGAGGACAATGCAACGGACGCGCCCAAGCTAAACGTCAATTATTCTGAGCAGGGCTACCGAGACGTCATATTGCCGTGACTGTATTTGGGTACCTACTGCGGGTGGAGACATTGAATCGGATGGCACACAATCTCAACATTGACGGGGGGCGGTCAGCGGTGTTCACACAGCCTTGAAAATTCCGTGTCAGCTGGTCTTTCGGAGGGGTTTCTCCGGAAGCATCTGATATTTTGCAGCGACTATCTTGTCTGAGGTGGGCAGGATGCCACAATTGTCGTTGTCCTCAATTATTTGGCTGCGAAGCAAGTGTGGGAGCGGCCGATGTGTGCAACGTCGGACGGTGGGGAAGACAGGGGACTGTGGCCAACATGAGATTGCCGATGTCTCTCAGGGTCGCAGCAGCAGCGGTACCTGGGACGCGCGCAGATGCAGCATGAATGGTCATGATTGGATATGCCCCCCATTGTTGGCCAGGTGGGTGTCTATTGTGTCGCGGAAGAAACCGTCTCCGTTGACGGACTGGGCGCTAGTAGTGGAAACTCGAGGTTCCGAGAGGCTAGCGCCGCGGGAAGAATTTGAAAAATGATCCATGATAGACTATGGGGGAAAGATCAGCGTTGCATTGGGTATCTGTCGCGCAAAAGACGAACGTCCCTTGCGGGACTGGTAAGGTACTCTATATAGCGCGTGACAGTACAGTATCTGAGTCGCGGACTGTGGCACTTGATGTGAGATGACGGTGGTAAAAATGGTAGCGAGCCTTGTGATACAAGGGACTGAGTGTTGGGGGTGAAATCTTTGGTGCCAAGATGCCCTGGAATGAGTAGAGACTAGCATGGTTCTGTCAGTTGTGAACATCGCGTAGCCACCAACTAAATCTACTACTGAGAGAATATGGCCCAAAATGCGCTATGGAACAT
Source organism: Calonectria henricotiae (assembly GCA_020623695.1). Lineage (NCBI taxonomy): Eukaryota > Fungi > Ascomycota > Sordariomycetes > Hypocreales > Nectriaceae > Calonectria > Calonectria henricotiae. The sequence goes on along the minus strand of JAHVYB010000108.1, from coordinate 33,765 downwards.
ATGACGTGGGACACACACAATTGAGATTTTCATCTCTTCTACCTCATCTCGACATTGGCGCTCATCTTAGGCATGCCCTAACGTCAGCGGAAGCTCCGTCTCCGATGCAGGCCTCCCCATATTCGTGCACAGGGCAATGCGCTTTCGCACAATGCTATGGAGGCCGCACACTACTCGGAAAGCCAGACTGGACTAGGCTTCGGATCTAACACGCCCCGAGAGTATGTTGCTGGCCAAATGGTTTCAGATGGCTCATCACACACTCCCTGATGAATCAAAAGTTCACACGGGGACTACACATCTCGATCCACACACAAAAACCTTGTCGGGTCCGCTCTCTTGGGAATAGTCGACAATATGCTCGTTCCCCTAATCCTTTACGGCCCATTTGTTTCATTCTCTTCCTCATGGGACGCGAGGCGAGCACGGGTGTCCTGTCTTATCTAGTTCATGATCTACTGTCTCATCTCCAATATTATGCTCAGAGTTTCGCCGACAGCCAGGTCTTGACTGATCTATTCGAGAGATATTTGTCGCTTCCTTGCGCAATCGCAATCGCAACCACAACCACTCTTTTCATCGACACTTTTGGCAGAACCCTAGAAGTGAATTTATACCATTCTTATTCCTTACCAAATGCAATGCTAGAGATTTAAACATCTATATCGATCGACACTTGGGTAAACGCCTTCGTTTCGTACCCAACCTGTTTCTTAGAGGGTCATCCCATTTATAGATCGCACATCATGGAGAATCATTCAGCATACCCTATCACGCCTGTCGCAGCGGACTTCCAGTTTCCTCAGATTGCGAGTAGCGGGAAACGAGCTTGTTATTATCTCATCATCGGTGTCGTTGTTTTCACAACATGGTGGTTCCAATCTCGGAAACAGACAACCAAAATCGCCTTTCCGTTTTACAAGGCGTCCAGGATGAAATGGATATTTGATGCCGAGAGTCTTATTAAAGACAGTTACGCAAAGGTAATATTTCTTGTGTGGGCTCTCTACGCAGGTTACTTACATTCATAGTTTCGAGACTCTGTGTATCAGATCAAAGCCACCGAAGGTATTCAGGTTCTGGTACCTGCCAGGCTGGTTGGGGAGCTTAAAGGGCTGCCGGAGGATGTATTGAGCGCTGTCGAGGCTGTCTCCGAGGTAGCTATCTACCCGATAATATAGTTATGCTTTCTAACAACAATAGGCGCTCCAGAGCAAGTACACCAAGTTTTCACCAGGACACCATGGTAGCTTGCTGGCTCTTATAGTACGGACAAAGTTGACGCAGAACCTAACACGAGTAATCCCACAACTTAAAGACGAGCTTGAACACATAATTGCAACTGAATTTCCAAGTTGCGAGGACTGGACCCCAGTCAAATGGCAGCCATTTAGTGTGCGGGCAATCACTCGCCTCAATGGCCGCGCCTTTGTCGGAACGTCCATCAGCCGACAAGAAAAATGGATGGATATCAGCGCAAACTTCGCGGTTCACGTCTTTACGGCGTGTGTCAAGCTCCAGTTTTTTCCCGAATGGGCTCGTCCCATAGGCCAGCACTTTGTATCTGAGCTAAGGTGCATCCGCCGAGACATTGAAGTGGCGAAGGAAATTATTGCGCCAGTATTTGAAGAAAGACTGTGCGGCCTGGAAAACGCCCATGGAGGTGGTGCACCCGACGACATATTGCAGTGGCTCCTTGAGGGGTTGCCTGAAGAGGACAAGAGAGACCTCACTACACAGGCTGAGCTACAGCTCATTCTGGCAGCTGCGTCAATTCATTCGACTAACGGTCTCATCTGCGAGTGTGTTTATGATCTCGCGGCACAACCCAAGATCCAACAAGAGTTGCGAGAGGAAGCATATCAAGTTCTTCAGGCCGGGGATGGGTGGGGGAAGAAGGAGACTATGGCTTCCTTGAAAAAGCTGGATAGTTTTATAAGGGAGGTCCAACGTCTTCGCGGAAATATCAGTATGTTCCTTCGCTGCAGGTCTAACCAGAAAGCTGCTCACATTGTACAGCAAGTTTCATTCGTAAAGTCATGAAACCCATTTCTCTTTCGGACGGCACTTACCTACCCGCCGGCACAAAAGTCCTTGCCCCCCAGGCAGGCTTCTCCCGAGATGAACGCTATTTTCCTGACCCAGACCGATTTGACGGCTTACGCTTCTACCATATGCGCCAGGAGTCTGACGAGGCAAGCAACCGGTGGCAATTCACGTCCCTGAATGACGTGAATGTCAACTTTGGGGCGGGAAAACACGCCTGTCCCGGTCGCTTTTTTGCCGGGAACGTCATCAAGACTGTTTTGGCGTATATGCTCATTCACTATGAAATCCGGCTCAAGGAGGGCGAGGAGAGACCCAAAGGCATCTCAGTGGTCATGTCCAAGGCCCCATGTCCCAACTCTGAGTTAGAGTTTCGAAGGCGGTCCCTCGTAGCTAGCTGAACCAACCCAAAGTGTTTCATGCTCAAAGTGTGATAAACGCGATTTTACTGTTGGAAGCTGATACAGGGTAGTAACAAACTTGAATTACGAATGATTCCAATTGAGGGATTCCAAAGACATCTAATTAAGGAGTATTTGGATTTTCTGGGTTTTAAACATAGTACGTTTATGGCTTACGTCAACAACGCTTGTTACGGATCTCGCTAGCTTGCCCGAGGCAGACATGAGACGTTTCAACCACGACATACACAATCACATAGAATACCCACGTCCACCTCACAATGTGTGAGTAACTGAAACGAGGAAATAGACAGTGGAAATTGCTTAATTCAAAATAATTCATTACTCGACTATCACTATCAATAACCAAAATGCAGCAAAAGACTCCGGCGTGGCAATCGTATGGGTATAAAATCATGGAACACAGACGTGACCGGTGACTGTGCCGTAGCGTCGCATCTCTGCTGATCGGCTGGCCGAGGGACTTGAAGTCACGTTGGTATGGGTTGGTTGGTCTTTTTTTTTTTTTTTTTTTTTTTTTTTTTTTTAAAAAATATTATTTTTTTTTTTTTTTTTTAAATTTTGTCCTTGAACACAAAAAAAAAAAAAAAATGGAAAAATAACACCTAACCGGAACACCCCCCACCGTGTGCAAAAAGCGTCCAACATCACACCTATCGCCAAAACGTTT
>JAHVYB010000108.1:0-30617 GCA_020623695.1 Calonectria henricotiae | reverse complement strand
CCGACACACACAAAGAAAACACACCAAAAACACATACCCACATCACGCTATACAAAAAATAACAAAAAAAAAGAAGAAAAGAAAAATAAATAGTAAAATATTATTATAAAAAAACAAAAACACCACACTTAAACAATAAAACGCACAAAGCCCCCTCGCTCGGCGGGCTGGGTGGCCGAGGGTAGGGAGGGGCGGGGGGGGGGGGGCGGGGGGTTTTTTTTTTTTTTTTTTTTTTTTTTTTTTTTGAACAAAACACGATTGACATCCTTTGTTTTTAAATTTTGGCCATGACACCAAAAAAGAACAAGATATGTACAGATCCAACCTACCCGGAACGCCTCTCGCCGTTGTGAAGAAGCCGTCAACCATATCCCTGATGCACAAGCTGTATGACGCACATGAGTCTACCGGGAATCGCGAGAAACCTGGAAAACAGCAACCAAAGCAGACCATCTCATCCAACGAAGTAGCATTTTTTAATATATATTTTAAGCCTTGTAGCGCTGGTACTCGCCGGCAACCAAACAATGGTCACGCTCGAAAGGTTCTGGAAACGTGGTTAGCTCAATTTCAATCAAGACAAGTAATTGCTGGCAAGCAAAACTTACCCAGGGTCAGCTGGAACTTGGGCTTGATGGACTCAGCACGCATTTTCTGGACCTCGGCGGCAAAGACCTCGGCAGCGGGGGCAGTGCTATCGATACAGTTGGCCTTGATGGAGATGAGGACACCACCGCCAACCTTGAGGAACCACTGGGCGTTCATAGCAACAATACGGGCCTGGTCGGGCTGGGCAACATCGGCAAAGATGACATCGACCATGGGGACGATCATGCGGTAACGGGCAGGCTGACGGGCGTCCTCGACGATGGGAACGACGTTAGGGCGCTTCGAGGCCATGGTGATGAGATCACGACCGGATCGGGACGAGAACTCGACGGCGTAGACAAAGCCGGTAGGACCGACGACGTCGGCAACGTGAGAGACGGAGGTACCAGAGGCACCACCGAGGTAGAGGACACGAGAACCAGGCTTGATGTAGATCTCGTCGGCACCACCAGCGATGGCAGCGCAAAGCTTGCTTCGGAAGGGGTTCCACATGCGGTACTCGATCTTGGTGGTAGAAGTGGTACCGTCCTCGTTCTCGACAGTTTCGTCGACGGAGATGCGCTTCTCGCCGTAGACAGACTCGCCAGGGGCAATGTTACGGGTCGCAAGACCGTCCTCCTTGCCACCACGGACAACGAAGACACCAGGGTGACGGTGAGGCTCCTGAAGAAAAAAAAGTTAGCGCAAGCTAATCTTTGCAGCGCGATTGAGACTTACCACAATGACTCTGGCACCGCCCTTCTGGCCAGGGTTACCGCCGCCGCGAGCACCACCGCGGGGACCACCTTGTGAGAGTTAGTCTTGTTGTTTTCGTGATAGAAAAGCCAGCGTCTGCATACCTCGACCACCACCGCGACCACCAAAGCCTCCACGGCCTCCACGATCACCAAAGCCTCCACGGCCTCCACGAGCGCCGCCTCGGCCACCGCCGCCGAAACCACCACGGCCACCTCGATCACCAAAGCCTCCGCGGCCTCCACGAGCGCCGCCTCGGCCACCGCGACCACCGCCGCCACCTCGAGGAGTGAAAGGAGCCATTGATATGTTATGAGTTCCTTGCCGGAATTGAAAGGGATTGGAAGATATAAATACGACAAGAAGTCTTGATCGCGGTTGAAGACAACAGGGACGATGTGGGCAAAAGCGCTGGTGGTCCTTGGGATCACGTCCAACCTTTGTTGTGTAGCCTTGCCGTTGTTCACTGGGCCTTGGGAAGACTCTCGAGAAGAAATTTTTGAAGCTCTATGAAGCTCAGACCCACATTGCCTTTGGAAGTTTCTCCGATTCCGAGGACCCTCTTAAAATATCCACAATAAAAGCGGGATTGCTGCAGGGTCACGTGAAGATAGTGGCTGTAGAGTCAGGTGACGAGATGCACACGCTGAGGATTGAGTATATCCAAGTGTTTGGGATGAATTCATATTGAAAGTAAAAATAAAGTAAGTTAGCTGATAAAAAGTAATCACGAGGTCTGTCCCGAATTTTCTGCAATTTTCTACCAATTTACCTCGCTTTTTGGCTGATAATTTCGTTCCCATCACCCACAGGGCAGTCTAACCCTAAGGCCCTCCCAATCCAGTAAGCGAACTTGTGGCCCTGAACTGTTAGGGCAAAAGTTCAGAATTTCTCAACTTCAGCCCGCCGAACCCACGTCGTCGCCGAAACCATCATCACACCCAACGCCGCCGAGATGGTGAGTCCATGACCCTATCCTCCCGTGCACCGCGACGACACGCAGAAAGAGGAGGAAATGGGGGACGGGCCAGCGCAGTGATCAACTCATTGCCGCTGCCCGGCCCTTTGGGACTTTGCGCTGTCTGGTCGATGGCAAGAAAACTGCGTGTGTGTGCATCGCAGTTTGCACGCACAAAATCCCTGGCTGCAGAACAATCCCCCGACTGACCTTTGTCGATTTCGAAAAACAGGTTCGATACGCTGCCCAGGAGATCCTGCCCGAGAAATCGGCCCGCGCCCGCGGTGCCTACCTCCGAGTTTCCTTCAAGAACACCCGCGAGACCGCCCAGGCCATCAACGGCTGGAAGCTCCAGCGCGCTGTCAAGTTCCTCGAGAACGTGAAGGAGCACATCGAGGCCGTCCCCATGCGACGATATGCCGGCAGCACCGGCCGAACCGCCCAAGGTACGACACCGACCACCTTTGCGTCACTGTGGAGGATGTTGAGGAAATGAATTGATTCAATCACTACTGGAAACCGTTTGTGTGTGCATGTTGCATGAATGCTGATTGGGATTTCTTTCAACAGGCAAGCAGTTCGGTGTCTCCAAGGCCCGCTGGCCCATTAAGTCTGCCGAGTTCCTTCTTGGTCTTCTTAAGAATGCCGAGGCCAACGCCGAGGCCAAGGGTCTCGACACTGGTGCTCTGATTGTCAAGCACATCCAGGTCAACCAGGCCCCCAAGCAGCGACGGAGGACATACCGTGCTCACGGTCGTGTACGTTTTTGACCCCAACCCTGTAGTTGAGAAAGAGCCTCTTTTGCTGACCACAACAACACAGATCAACCCCTACATGTCCAACCCCTGCCACATTGAGCTCATCCTGACCGAGGGTGAGGAGGTTGTCCAGAAGTCCGAGGCTGTTGCCGGGCGTGAGCACCTTAGCTCCCGCCAGCGTGGCACCCGCGTCCGCAAGGCCCTCACTGCGGCATAAGCGTGGGAAGGATTAAACTGTTTTGGTTTTTTCGGGGCGGTTCGTGGCTTTTCATCATCCGGTGTATGGCAGGCTACGGTGAGCATGGCATTAAAGGGAAACGCATGCAAAATTCGCAAGGTTTCTTGACGAAATAAAAATCAAATAAGTACTCTTTCAAGAGTCGGCTGTGGCTACTTGTGGTGTCATTGTGACGTCGTTTCTCTGTGGACGGGCTTGTGGAGTGAAAAGTTTTGTCATTGTGGCCATCGCCGAGTGTATCATGTACTCATACCTCGTCGAACGAATTCATGAAATCCAACACAGAAGTCCAAATCCGATCACCCTTGTTGAGCAGCCTCACCTTAAATAGCCATTACATGCTGGCGAGTGTACATTGTAGGCCCAAAAGTTAATTGTCATTGCGAAAGAGCACAATCACCACCACTAGTGGTTGGGATAGTCCTCGCTGTGTTTTCCGTCTTCCCATATTTCCAGCCTCGCGAGGCGATTGATACCTATAAACTCCGATGTATACCCTTAGTCCAAAAACAAACATGGCACGAATTAAACCACAAAACCCCATTCCGTAGCCCGTTGGGGGCGATTTGTTCTGTTTTCCGGTTCACAGTATGCCCGGAATCCTACATAGCCCAGATTTTCCCTTGATACCAATGACATCATACCCATTATGAAAGTTGAAATAAAAGAAGAAGAAAAAGCCACAAGAAAAAACGAAAGAAGTCGGAAATGAGATATGAAGGAATGAACAATTGTACCCATAAAACTCCCACGGACCCTATGTAAATAGGGGAAACTCCGAATACTCTGGTCATGAAGCATGAAATGCTAACTCAGAGATTGTGCATTTGTCCTAAGAAGCTCTGTTGCGCTCGATGGTACCGGAGAAGCGACCTACTCCAGGATCGACTCCATCCGACAAGGCCTCGCTGATGAGTTTATGACTATAAACGGCGGTCCACCCAATGTCCATGCCAAAAGCATTGACGAGCTGGAACAATTCTTGACCGCGCAGGAATGGCACAATCCGAGCTAGTAGCTTATCGCGGCAGCGCTGCATCATCGGAGAGAAGTCATGACTATGTGGGTTTCCATTACCGCTGAGTCCCTGTGCACCGTCTGGGAGAATCCCACGCGTGTTGAGAAACACGGCATCCACAGCTACATAGCCACAAGACTTGAAGGACATGGTTTTGAGCGAGTAGTGCTTTTGGTCATGGCTGAGATGTTGAGTTTTCGGGACATGCTGGCTCAATGCATGTATGATTTGGTCGTGTTGGGCCTGTTCGTCCTGGTTGTTGGCATTGTTATAGTTTTGCTCGGCGAGTATATCCTTTATCTTGACACTAGGAGAAAAATGCTCAATGATGCCAGCCCAACACAGCCATTCTGGCTGCTGGAGTGTCTCTTGGGGGAGAGTAGTAATCATTTGGGGCACGAAATCGGGATCTCCTTGAATGTTTTGGGCGAGATGCTGGAGCGCGTGAGCCATAGCTGGGGTGGGATTGACAATGGTGGCGGGGCCGTCGGGTGTTTGCAACACTATTTGGGTGCCTTCATGTGTCGGGAGCTGGTCAACCGCCCCGACTTGGACAATGCTCATCAAGTTTGCTACAGGGACCTGGCCCGCAGGAAGATGCCCCGCAGGAAGATGCCCTGCAGGAAGATGCCCTCCAGGAAGATGCCCTCCAGGAAGGTGTCCCCCAGGCATATGCCCCCCAGGCATATGTCCCCCAGGGAGTTGCTGAAGGGGTGCTTGCTGGGTTACTGTTGGCGGACCAGAGAGAGATACCGACTCTAGTTCAAGCTTTTCTAGCGATGCTAGACACATGTTACGAATTGTTTGTAGAAACACGTGTGGTGAGGCCCAGCAATTCTTGAGTGACAAATGCTTGATGTATGGAAGTTGTATCAGCTCGTCGCCATCAGGAACAAGGCAGGTCGGAGAAATCATGAGTTCAGGCTTCTTAAAAAAGGGGGCCGGCAAGACGTAATGGTTTCGTTGGTAAGTTCCGGGGGCAAACTCGCCGCCGCAAATCCACTCGAAATGAAGGCTTTCAACATTCTTCTGGGCGCCAATATATTTGTTCAGAAGCTCAAAAGCTATTTTGACTGCCTCAACGGGCGACACTGGCCAATCCTCGACGCATCCTGGGGCTGGCTTGGAGACGTGGCGCCAGTCGGCAATGATGCCGAGAGTAACGTGGGTGATGCTGGGGAGGCCCTCCCAAAGCTCATGACGGTTGAACATGTACACATGACTGCTGGGAATCTTTGCGATAGTCAGGGTGGTCAAATTGGCAAAACAGCCATCCCGAGCGTTGTCAACAAGGCCAATCACGTAGGACTGAATCATGGCACGGTGGGCCCACTCCAACTCCAGTAGCATTTCCTTCTGGGCTCGGGTGAGACTCGCCGGAACCAGGGCCTGGCTGGCAGAATCGCCGAAGTTTTCAAAATCGGACATAAGGCTGAGATTTATATATGTGAGAGGTCGTCGCATTTCACCGACGTCATTTGATAAGACCCTCCTTTCGTCGAAATCAATGGCCCCCAGACTCGTGCCCTCGCTTTCCAAAATGAGCCCGATTGCTTCATTGACTTCATTACCCGTGTAGCCAGCATCCTCGACCATTTTTTGAAGAACTTTGCGCTTGAAGCTCACTGGGTTTTCGAACACCGGCTTTGTAAAGTCTTGGGCTTCGATTCTCTCGGGTACGGTTGGGTGGGGGTTTGTGGTTTCACTATAGTCTTGCGTTGTAGGCCGCCGTCGATTTTGGGTTCCGAAAACCGGATGCCTGACGCTGGCATTGCGAGCGATATAATCTGGGCCTGACAGAAAGCCCAGCCCGGCATCGCAGCACAGTCCTATGTCTGTGACTTTGACTAAACACCTGAGTGCTTCCTTCATCGAGTCTGTCTCATCGGCGGTTTGCTCAAGGCCTTCGAGATCCGTGTATCGATGATATGTGGTGTGTGGCCAGCGGTAAATGCCCCAGAAAGCCGGGACTGCTGCCTGGGATGGCTTGATGGGAGGATAGGCGAGACCATCTTCGTCTAGTTCGAGAGACAAAGCAAAGCGCAGGATATGGCGACCGAATGATTCAAAGATGCGCATGCCGTTGGAAAAGAGTGCCGAGGAGGTGCGCCTTAGAGAGCCATGGTCGTTGTGAGTAAGGCTGTTGTATAGTTCTGACTTGAAGGGGACGACCACATTGCGAAAGTATTGTGCCGACACCTTGGCCTCGAATTCCCTGCAAACGAGGCGTAGGTTTCTGACCTCTTGACGAGTCAGATGTGATGTGATGATTTCATAGATTTCGATGGGGATCCTGTCGCTGGGCCATTCAACCGCGAAGGCAATTTCTTTCGGCAAGACAATTTCTTCTGCTTGCTGAATCGTAGTTGGAGGAGGGGTGTTGGTGGGTTTGTCGCTGGGGATTTCGCTGGGGATTTCGCTGGGGATTTCGTTGGGGATTTCGTCTAACAGATCGTTGATATCATAGGGAAGTACAATTCTATCCGGAATCAAGCCAGGGAACATCGGCACGGGGTGCGACATGGCGACAACGCGCTGGCAACGCTAGGCATCGATTGAGGGCGATTGAGCATGGGCGTTCGACGGTCGGGTGGATGGGTGTTGAAATGAGCGGCAGGGAGACGGTGGATGGCTAGCTAAATAGCGGGGTAGGGGGAGTGTCACAAGCGGTGGGTTGTTGAGCAAGCGAGAACAAAGGCAAAGGGTATGCGAGGGCAAGATGGGATGATTAGGCAGGACTGTGTTAGAGCATGTTGCGGCTAGGTTTGTGCTGCGGCGGAGAGAATTCAAGCCTGGAGGGCACGCGTGCAAGACAGAGTACGGCTTTGTCCCAAGCTGTCGGGGAACGGGCTAGATCGGGGTTTCGGGTTGATGCGGCGCAGTGGCGAATAAGAAAGGCCTGGAGACCCGAGCGCAGGTCGATTGAGAGGAATTGAGGAAGCCGTCGGTGAAGGGGAATTTGCTGCCGCTGCTGGAGCGTGATCGCTTGGGTTGAGCGCGGGGCAGACCTTCAAGCCTCGTCTATCCCCAGACGGACGAAGCTATGGGTGATGAGCAGAAGACGCGGATCAGGGGCAAGTAGTGACGATGGGGTTGAGTTTAATGGGGACGATCAGACTGTGTGACGCAGCAATATATGGGTCGTTGACTTTAATGTTTGAGAGAAGAATGGGAGAAAAAAGGGACCGAGATGGGAAGCCAGGCGGGCTTCGGGGTGCCCTGCAGAGTCGGGTCAGAAGGATGCGTGTTACCGAGATCTTGGGGGCCCTGGAAGCTACTGTCAGCGTGCGCAGGTGGTGGACGGCAGTAACCTGACAGTGGAGAGATGGTGGCCGATCCCACCTGTTTGCTGGTCTAAATAGAGTCCAATTGCGGTTCCGTGCAGCGCGGATGCGGGTCCAATAGCCTTCAGGTCCCTGTAACGCGGTAACGGAACACCCGATTGATGTGGGAGCCACTCTGTGCTCGGTGGCATGACGCATGACGACCCAGCTTTGACACCTGGGTGCATTCTTGACTGTAACCCCAAGCAATTAGCCAACTTGATCACCGAAAGTTGACTCCATCGCTAATGACAATATCACTCTCGGAAACTGTTGGATTCCCTGTCCTCTAGCCCGTCTCCCCTAGCTATTCGCCTCGAAGCCTGGGCATGCATTTACACACTGTGGGGGTTGAAGCTCAAGCTCCATGACTAATAGACAGTGTTCCATTTGCCTTTGACTCTCGCAGGGATTAGTAGGACCTCCCCACACGCTGCATCGACGCGATGAGACAGCAAAAAACAAAACAGCAGGTAACCGCTGTGTTCGCTGGCGTCCTTAGTATCAACCATTGGTCTGCGGAGATAAGCTCTAACGTTGATTTCCGAGACAAAATTATGGCCATGATATATCATGGCGTTTACACACGTGTTTCTGTTCACCCTAGCAAGCGAACAGAGTAATTGAACACCTTGAATACAACCTTACTGTCTCAAATGTATGCCAAGGAAATATACGAAAAATATTGTAGAATGAACAGTATTTGTATAACCGCCTGACGCTTGGCCCTGATGTCGGGTCTTTCCTCTAAACTCTGCTCATGCCCATTTTTGAACTGCCGATATGCTCTTTCTTGCCTGAATTACCTAGGTACAATATTGCAGAAAGACTGCCCTACTGCCGAGTGGCCCAATCCTCTCATCCGGGATCGTAGCCACGTTTCCCCTGCAACGCTGCGGGGGACTCTTGTTGGAAAATCTCGGCACAGATGAGATCAGCACGCACCATGCTGTGCAGACTCCTCTGTAACATGGCTGATTCTGCCTTTTTGGAAACCGGGCGGATCCGGGGAGCACTGCATCAGCTGTGGCACGATAATTTCTTAGTTTCTCTACCCCCCCGCACACAGCCATTAGAAATCAATCAAATTTCAGAAATGACAGCCAATGGAGTAATTATGGTGTATATTTTCAAGGAAATAAACAAAGACACAAGAGCAAGATGCTATATGGTCGCTATTACAATACACTGGAGGCATGATTTTACTGCTTTAGTATGCCATAATTATGCCCACTGTAACGCCAAGGCCCAAAAGATGATTCCCTTCCCACCTTCACTCATCACATATTGCAGCGTCACACTGCATGCTGTATTTCTTTTGCTAAAAAAATTTTTAATTTCATCTTTCTTTGTGCTTAGTTGCCTGCATAGAACCAATATCTAGTCCCCTGTTAGATGTCTGCCGGGAAAGGGCCGAAGATACGTGAGACAACTTACAATGATGCATATTGGACCTGGAACGACGCCTCCTGTCCTTCGCAGGTGGACGGGGCGCTGCCGCCTGCCGTTGTCACACGGTACACCTCCTTGATGCCGTCGGTAGCGCCGTTAATCGTTGTCAGCTGCAACCATGGCACAGCAGCCTCGCCATTCTGGCCTGCAGGGGCGTCCGGAGGGGCAGCTGATGAGCTGTTCTTCTGGCAAGGAGCCTCGCCAATGCGGTCGCTCTGTGTTCGGAGATCGAAGAAGGGAGTGGTCGAGTTGGTAAAGTAGTGCACACCTGATTCGAGCATGGAAGCAGGTCCGAGGTTATTGGTGCTGGAAATGTCAAAGTGCACAGCCATGCCGGGGATTTTCTCGAGGAGATCCGGGTATAGTGCGGCCATGCAGCTGGCGTTGAAGAGAATGGCCAGGGCGCCGTCAGCAACAGGAGCTGAAGATGGCTTGCTAGTGTCGCAGGTATAGTTCTGGGTGCCACGGCCAACGGCAACGTGCTTCAGAGTGAGGCCCTTGGCAGGTGCAGGGAAGGGCTCAGGAGCTGGTGTCGTATTGTTAGCACCTAATTGGAAACTTAACGAGTAGTGCTGGGCTTACCAGTGGGCATCTTGGCTATTGATAAGTCACATACGGCCGACTTGGCGCCATACTTGGCGGCTTGTGTCTTGTACGCCACAAGGTTGAAGAACTCGGAGAGAGAGCCCAGTGAGTCAACTGCCGAGCGGACATCCTTGATGACGAGTCTAGGGTCGGTGGGGGCAGCAAAGGCAGTCACTGCCAGAATAGAAATCAATGCTGTCGAGAACTGCATATTGAGTCGTGTTTGAAGGTGTTCAATTCCGTAGCCGGTCGTGTCGTTGAATTGTTGTAGATAATCGTAATTACAAGAGAATCGCCAAGTGTCGTCACAGAAGCTCTCGCGTCCAACGCATGAAATATGGGAGACACAGAAATAAGGGGAAAAGGAAACAAAAATGAACAACAAAGGAGACGAGAAAAATAATACTGAAGCGTGTCGAGATACTGCAACTAAAGGTACAGTCCGATGCTATAGATGCTTTCCTAACGAAACGTCTTCTTTCTTTTCACGACGGAGGAGACACTCGTGGCTATTATACGAATTAACTCCCTGCCAATGCGGTACTGACTTGTTCGCTGCCCTGCAGTCTTCGGCGGCAAGATGTTCGACTACTGTACAGAGGAGGGCTACTGATTGGACGAAGCCATGGGGCACGGCTCGAGAGCAACTAATCCCAGCCGCTGGGCGCGAAACACGCTCAGCTGCGTGCACTCTGGTTTCTCGGCGGCGCGTGCAGACCGTCGCACGGGCGCATGAGATCCAATGGATCGCTGCAGGGAGCGGGAGTGACGTTGTGTGATGGAGGGGGGCCATTGGCCCAAGGAGCTGAAAAACGGGGCTGGTTAAGCGCCCAGCTCTCGGGACGGCACTACCCACACAAGCGAGCAGGAAAACGTGGTGGTGGGCTCATTGTTGCTTGCGAAAAATGCACAGGACCGCGGAGGACAAGACGAGGTTGGCGAAACTCCGTCCCATGTGAAAGAGGTTGCATCGCGGTGGATCTGGTTGATACTGTCACAGTCGATGAGGAGTGGGCGGGAACGAGATGTGGCGTCAGGAGGAACAATATCAAACAAACAATGAATGAGAAGCAGAGGAACCGTTTCTAGATGGTTTTCCGTCTGTGAGGGTAAACCATCCAAGAATAGCGCTCAACGATATATTTCATCAACATCTACTTGGAGCAGAGTTATCTAGACCGACGTCATGGAGGAACCCTTCAATCTCCACTCCGTCCATGCCATCTCGTCTCCATCCAGATCCCCAGATTCCCAGATCCGACTCATCTCTCTCGAGCCAACCACCGCCACCCATCCGCTTCACCCGGTCCAAGCCCGCAGAGCCAAGACTTTAATTCCCCAAACCAGAAAGAAGGAAAACGCCCAGCCCTCTGTTTCCCTCGGAGAAACATAATTGGATGTGTGATACAACCCAACCAGCCTCTCCCCCCATGTCATCGGGTACCCGCTGTCTCTATCAGTTCGCGCAATATCATTGGCCCTTCGCTTACTGATGGGAGGCATATTGGGTCGCTAAAGGCGGCCAGCGGCAGTAGAAAATAGGAACGTGGAGCCGCGCAGCCCCAATTTTTGCCCAGACCAAGTTGGAAATGACCAGGAACACTGTGTCGCCATTGATGGAATCCAACCAGCAGTCTGATAAATGTCCTTCAATAATGGACCCCTGGCTAAAGGGAATTATTTTTGTTTCTAATGCCGCTCGCTGTTACTATGGATCCAAAAAAAGAATGCGGAGCAAGCAACCTTGATTGTTTAAGCCAGATAACGACCGCTACCTTGCCCAAGAAACTCCCGAGAGCACAGTACTACACACCCGATTCTACTATTCGTACACGCCCGAAAAGGCCCTAGCGGCACCCGTCACGAGCCATTCTCCCGCTCCCCTCTTGTACTACTTTCCGGGAACCTGTGGCGCTTCGTCTAAGGGGCTGCCCGCCCCCATCAGCCTGCCGCCTCCAGCCACTGCCGTCGTCGCTTGGATGTGATGCTCAAAGTCTGCTGAACCGAGCCAGTACATGGACACAAACACCAAGAGGTGGAGCGCCACGCAGTATGCAGCAAACAAGTTTCGGCTCGTGCGAGACGCTAGAACCATCCTGGTTAACGAATAAACCACTCGTTCAGGTAGACTCATCCGCCGGTATGCTCTGGCAGATTCACGGCCTCGGAACGCAGCAAATGGAGAAATATTGGACTCATAAGCCTGGCGGTACCGGTCCAAGGTGATTCCAGGGTTGCCCGTTTCACCGATCGAAACTGTTGACGGGTTTGGGTTTGCCCCATACGCTGATGATGAGGCCACCGCCCCTCCGCGGTTATAAGTTGAAACATACCGCGTCTTCTCGTACAAGCTCAGGTTGTCCTTTTGAAGAGCGGCCACCTCCTGTCGTAGCTGTGACACGACCCTGTGAGCGTCCGACAGTTCCTGTTCCAACTCGGCATTTTTCTTTTTAAATCGGTCACGCTGAGCTGTCACCATGGGCAAAATGCCCGAGCCTCCGCCATACACGGGTTCACGATCGCCCATGCCACGTGGGTCCATGCCACTGATGATAGATGATGTTGGCGAAATACGACCGCCTTTGCGTCCAGCTGCCCTGGTCACATACGTTCCGGCGACAGAAGCCCCTGATGGAAAGTGGTTGGTACCTTCCTCCTGAATAGTTTCAAGATCACTTTCCAACTTCTGGTTGAGGTTCTGTGACATTTCGAGCTCTGCATTTGTCCTCGACAGCTCTTCTTGGAGATCCTCCAATCGAGTCTGCAGGTCTCGGTGCGAAACTCTAAGGACAGTCAACTCGTCACCAAGTTTTTTGTTTCGTGCGAGTAGAAGCTTTTCCAGAGCATTGCCCTTGGCGTCGCTTGCTTCGATTTGCTCCTTCATGTCGTCATCGTCCCCTGTCGAAAACTCAATGCTCTTGAGCACCTCCAACTCCTGTTTGACGTCGTCGTAGTCGCTCCATTTCTGCACCTTGGCCTTGAGGGCATCTCTCTCATCTTTAAGAGACGTCACCTCCCTCTCAATGGATCGTAATTTGGCGTCGAGATCTCGTTTAAGTCCCTCCTTCTCCACTCTGGCAGCATCCAGCTTACGAATCATGGATTGATTCTCTGACCGCATGCGCATGTATCCAGGATCATCCTCTAGTGACGTCTCAGGCTGGGACTGAGCAGATGACTTGGCCTGGGCCAGCTCCAGTCTCATCTGCTCGTTCCGTGCTTCGACTTCAGCCAATCGTGCGCTCGTGCGCTCGAGGTCTGAGTGAAGCATTTCCAACTCAGCGCTTGATACCTGGTTGCGCTGTTCCTGCTCATCTCCATTCTTGCCGAGTCTCTGGTTCACTTCGTAGCTCGCCCTCATCTCGTTCAGCAAGCGGTCCTGGTTCTCCAGCTTGTCCTCGAGGGCCTTTTCCTTGGCCTCCCAATTGTCTGTTTTCTCTTCCAGGACTGCAGACCATGACGACTTGACTTCTTTCACCCGTTTTTCCAAATCATCTTCCAATCCCTTCCTGGCGGCCCGTTCGATTTGTAGTTTACTCTCCGTGTCCTCCAGTTGTGTTGTCAACTTCGAGACACTCTGTTGGAGGTGCTTGTTCTCGTCGGTAAGCTTAGGCAGAGTGTCCTCAGACAGGAGCATTGAGTCGACGGAGGCCTCGAGCAAGGGATAAGGGTCCGGCGCATCGGAAAAGGACGTATAGGTCTGTAGGAATGCCGAGTTGACAGATTTTGAGTGGTTGGTCAGGAGGTCGATAAAGGTTTGGTAGGCTAGCCGAATCAGCAGCGGTATCATGAACACCAAAAGCGTCCTTCTTACCTTTCAAAAGACCCTTGACCTCTGATAACTTGGTCGCATCGTCCAGCTTTCGGAAGTCCTTGGTTTTTTGCGCAAGCTCTTTACGCTGGACTGTCGAGTCGCGCTGGTAGGCCACGATGTCAGAGGCTGTGTTATCCAGGGTCGCCACGAGGCTAGTAAGGTCGATGTCTGAAGTTTGTTAGCAGTTAAATATAAATTGTACACGTTAGACACTCATACTTCTCCATGCCGAGATCGCGTGCTGGAATTTGTTTTCTCCTTCAAAGGTTGGGCCGCCTGATGCAGAAGAGCCCTCATCCCGCGGCTTCTCGGCTGATGCAATAGCGGCTTCTACGAGAGCGTCACTCATGATGTCAGCTTCAGTTGGAGTGGTTTAGGCGGTGAGTAAATCATTCGATAGATGGATTGTGCGGCACGATTATACAATTCCGAATTTCTTGCAGCAGCCGTTGTCGTCACAAAGTGTTGAAGGCTGTGATTCGTGATTCCGCAGAGTTCTTGATCCAGGGCAGGGAGCTGCGAACGTGTTCCGTTCAGTTGCTGGTGTGGCCTCGGGATCCCATTGGCTGTGCAAGCTGCCAGGCTGAAATCGCCAAGCCCTGCGCCACATGTGCCCCAACCACCCCGCCACAGCCTCGCGAACGGCCGATGCACTGGGCAGCTCAGCTCCTAGCTACAGTGAGCATTGCGTACAGGTATCCACTGATGTCAACCAACGCCAGCCTCGCTCGTCGCAAGCATATTCTCGTCTCTCACGCCGCGATACTGGTTACGGGAGACTCGCCCCGATGAGGTTTCCGTCCAAACCGCCGCTATGACATTCGATGGCTCAGGCGACAAGCCCTCGGTCAGCCTGGAATATGCCAGCCGCGAGGATGGGCCCTTTGTCCTGCGATCGCTGTTGGATGATGTGCCGCTCTCCGCTGACGGCTCTCAAAATGACATCAAGATAAACTGTGTCGACTTCTTAGGTACCACCGATAACCACTTTAGTATCCGTCTATTCCGCTGCTAACGGTCACAACTCCAGACGGAAATCTATACGTTGGCACATCCGCATCCGAATTGCTTCACTTTGTCCAGATACCCCCCGATCCCAACGCGAAATCTGGTCAGCCCGTCTACATATTGGCCTCGAGACTATGTCCTGCGTACTCCGAGCCCTCCGGCACTCCCGCCAGTTCCCATCCTGGTGTCCAACAAATACTCTTGCTCCCCCGTGTTGGTAAAGCATGCATCCTGTGCAACTGGACCGTGACATTTTACTCCCTCCCCGAATTAAGCCCTGTATTTGGAACGACGCAGGTCAAAAATTGTAACTGGATTGGTGGAGTTGATCTTAACGAGTTGGGCCTTGGGGATAGCCCTGAAAGCGGCGCTTCAGTAACTATCCTGCTATCTCTCAACAGAAGAATTCAAGTCGTTCGTATTGGCGAGGATCCGCGAGTACTCAAAGTATGTGATTATTCCCTGCCTTCATTCAACTTCTAATAATTGTTAGAAAATTGACTTCTCTGGAAGCACATTAACTATAAGGCGAGACTCAATCGCCTGTGTTGCCGATGCCAAGTCTTACTCACTACTTGATGTGGAACGGCAACTCAAGATCCCTTTGATGAGTATATCATCCATTGAGGAGTCTCCTGTTGAGGATTTAGGCCAAGCGCAAAGTCTCGTATCCGATGCAGCCAGTTTAGTGAGGAGTTCCTCATCGGCACAAAATCGACCATCTGGGTCTCCAGCCCATGGTCGAAGCACAAGTCTAGGAGGATCGATCCTGGACTCTATTCGTCAGCGCGGAAATGAAACCGAGGATCGAGTATTCCAAGCCCCCTCGCCACCAGTACCGTCGTCAAGTCCGAAGCCCCCAAGCGACGGTCGATCAGCAAGTCCAATAGACAAGCCTCTTCCAGCTGCTCCGTCGCCAACTGGAACCCCGTCCCAATCTGCGGGCCCTAGACCAAAGCCTGGATCTGTATTCCTCAAACCTCACATCGCTTCTCCAACTCCAGATGAATTCCTGCTAGTAACCGGAACAAGCCCCCTAGAGCCTGGTATCGGCATGTTTGTGAATCTCGATGGCGATCCCACACGTCCAACACTAGAATTTGACCGATATCCCAAGGATATTGCAGTCGATGGCCCGTCTGGAGACGCGCTGTCGCCCCGGTCGGGGCCGCAGGAGGAAGAAGAGGGTTATGTTCTGGCTTCAATGACCAAAGAGTTTGATAAAGTCTTACGCCATGGGATCGAAATTCAACGTTTTGATGCAGGCTCTGCCCCCAACCCGGAAAAGTTCTGGCTTGAAGGTCCAGCCGGTACTGAGTCAGGGGTATACGGCATACGCTCATTGGCAGGCAGCGAGGAAACAAGTTTTGACGAAATTGTCCAAAGATTATGCCAAAGAAGGTTTACTCCCTTTTCATCTGCTCCGGATCCATCCATCACTTCCCTCAAGTCCTCGGACTCGAGGACAGCTCTTTCAATAGAACGGCTATCGAAAGAAAAGGAGTTGTTTGATCAAAACGTTGACTCTCAAGATGAAGACTCATTGCCTGAAGGCTGGGAGTCAAATAAAAATATAGAAGGAGAAGATTTTGCTCGGCAATTAGCCAAAGCAAAAACTAAGTTGGCAGTTTGGGTGGGCAACCGGATCTGGTGGGTGATTCGCAACCCGTTACTCATTCAACTCGATGCTGCTCTTGCAGCCGCGTGCCCCCAGGGGTATGAAAACCCCCAATATGTTAACAGGGAATCTATTTTTACTATGCTTAAATCGATCCGCGGCCGGGAACCACGAACCGAGCTAGAATTCATGACACTTGGTTATATACGACAAAAAGCTGGAATCTTGCTCCTCGTTAACTTATTGCAATCTTCAGAGGAAGGGCAGTTTTCGGATCAAGAGATGAAGGCGCTAGAAGAGGTCTTGGTTGATAGTGGTCTCGACCCACGAGTTGTACTAGCGCTTGTCCCAGGAGTGCGAAACGAAATAATTGAAGGCCGTCGAGGCATTTGGGTCAATGGAGGGGTCAGGGAGGCCGTAGAGCCATACCTTCGAGGCCAAGCCTTCGCAAAAACAGCAAAGAACTCGATCTCGACATTACAACCATCAATCATGCACTTTATCCGGCGTTTCCTTGATTCGTGGCGTAAGAAGAAGGGCTTCGGCAGTATCGCCGACGAGCAAGCCGTCTTCCGCATTGTCGATGCGGCTTTACTTCTCGTGCTACTCGAAATTGACCGTCACTCTGCCAAGGGTCTTGGCAAAGGTGGTACTGTCAGGTCAGAACTTTACGACGTGGTCGACAAGGGCGTAGACTGTTTTGATCGTGCTGTTGATCTGCTTGAGTCATACCATCGCTTGTTCGTACTGAGCCGGCTCTACCAAAGTCGCAAAATGTCTGGCGACGTGCTTGCAACTTGGAAACGTATCATCGAAGGGGATCAGGACGACGGACAAGAGTTACGCGATGGTGAGCAACGTGTCCGTGAGTACTTGAGCAAAATTAGCAGCCAGTCCCTCGTACAAGAGTATGGTGTGTGGCTTGCAAATCGTAATCCAAAATTGGGCGTGCAAGTATTTGCGGAAGACAAGGGCCGGGCTCCAAAATTTGAAACCACTCAAGTTATTGAAATTCTCAAAGCAGAAGCCCCTGATTCCGTCAAATACTATCTCGAACACCTTGTTTTCGGCAAAGGGCACACCACCTACGCCAACGATCTCATTGCCTATTATCTTGACGTCGTTGTCATGGATCTTGAGACATCCGTTGCAAGCCGCGACACTATACTAGCTACATACGAGGCGTACAGGGCTCTCCAAGCCCCGAAGCCAACTTACCATCACTTCCTTCGGGATAACGCTCCCGAGGATAATGAGGTCTGGCACAGCCGTTTGCGCCTACTACAGCTTCTGGGTGGAAACCACGATTATGACGCCGCTGCTATTCGCGGCCGCATTGCTACCCTGCCCAGCAACCTCCTTGTCCCCGAGACCATTATTCTGGCCGGTCGTGCCCGCAAGCACGAAGATGCCCTGCGTCTGCTTATCCACAACCTCGGCGATTATGACACTGCTGTATCGTACTGTCTCCGCGTCGGCTCTGGTACCCCAGTAGCGCCATCCGCATCGGCCGACTCCCCAGACCCTGAGGAGCAGCGGCGTCTCTTCCACGTGGTTCTCCGCGAGCTACTGGCACTTGAGGACACTAGCGACCGCGTGGAGCAAACCGGAGCGCTCCTGGAGCGCTTCGGTGGCTGGTTCGAGATTGACGAGGTACTGGGCCTCATCCCTGACGACTGGTCTGTTGACATTGTTGCTGGCTTCCTGATCGGCGCCCTCAAGCGACTGGTTGGCGAGCGCCACGAAAGCATGCTTACCAGCGCCCTCAGCGGCGCGCAGAACCTCCGCGTCAACTACGACCTGGTGTTGAAGGTGGAGGAGAAGGGCCCAAGTATCGAAGCGCCCAACTAGCGTCACTCACGAAACACAGGACATGGATAGAATGGGTTGTCTGTAGATAGAAAGGGCGGAGGCTCTTGTTGAGCACTCATTAGCATATTGATGGTTATATCCAACATGATGATTTATGTTCGTTCGTTTGATTTTGGGTTGGTTTTCAATATTGTACTCTTAACATATACCTGTTCATCATACACTAATTTCAACATAACAATGTCATTACACCCGGGCCTGAAGGCCCCCGAAATCAATCCACTCATCAAACTCACGTCATCAACCAAACATCCGATATTCTTCGCATGCCCTTGCAATTCAGCCGTCTTACGACCCACCTCGCAGGAGCACACGTCCCTCAAGCGGGCGGCGAAAGCGCCACTGGCTCGGGCTAGGCCAATCACGCATGGCGGAGGTGGGACAGCTGAAAAGCACGGCACTGCGCCAAGTTTGCGACGACAAAAGGACCTTGACGAACTAGTCCTCGCTGGGATGTATAGGCGAGCTGAAAACCCCATGGTCTGGCTTATAAAAAACCTGGTGCAGAACCCCCTTCCTCTTGTTGCTTTCGTCTTTTGTTCTTCAGATGGAAAAGGAAAGAGGAGGACAGAAAGAGGAGGAGGGAAGAGAAAGGAAGAGGGGTTACTTGAACCGATGGGTGTGTTTCATGGCATCTGAGTCCACTTGAGGGAAGCAACAGTGAGCCATCTCTTATCCATATTGCCGTCGCCCTCCGCCCGATCCGACTGCCACGGCCTCTCAGCACCATCACAATCTCTTTCCCAGATATGTTCGACTTCGAGACCGGACTCGCCAAGGAACTCAGCATTAAAGAACCCAGCCATCTTTGGTCGACCCGAATGGAACCCAGCAACAACGAAAACGCGGGCGTCGGGCGATTTGCGGAGAAAGTGTGCAATGCTGTTACACAGGTTGGTGTGCTGGTTCGGCATCCACAGACAGTCGGCGACAAAGATGCGGTCAAAGGCGTGTTGATTTGCGGTGCTGAAGTTATCTCCGAGTTCACCCCAACTGTGCCCCTCGACAAGGACGGAAGACGCGGGCGTCGTGGTAGTGGTCTGGGGCGAGTTGGCAGGTTGGATGCCACGAGCGACGTTGGTACGGAGCGTCTTGATGACCGCCTCTGCCGGATAATCAGTCACGACGACACGACGGGCGCCAAACAACCCCCCCAAGATGCTAGGGAGCGCAGTCCCAGCTCCGAGTTCCAGTGTGTCCAGCCCCTTGACATCAAACGACAGAGTGTCCTGGGCCTCCCGGGGGCAGGTGAGAGTTGAGCCCAGGGAGTCGGCTTCGACAAATTCTGCAAGCTGGAGCGAGGCATTCCAGAGGTAGTGGCTAAACAGTAGGCGCTCTGACTCCTTGTTGGGGTCTGCAAGATCAATCACCAGGGGCTTGGGCAGGTGAGGCGAAGTGTAGATTACGCCGTGGTCCTTGTCGCCGTGGATGTTAGTGACGTCGTCGGGAAATATGGTACCGAGGGATTCTCCCAGGAAGTCTTCGGGGGTGTCGGGCTCGTCCCCATGAAGGCCGATGCGCAAGGTGAGGGACATTTGTTCCCTCCTCGTAGTAGTGCCTGCTTGTGACCTGGTGTAAGTGAAGTGAGTGACGAATAAAAGCTGGGAGGCGTCGTAAACAAACTGCTGTGAACCCCCCACGAAACTAAACGTCGTTGCCGTTGCTTTCTGGTATGGGGACGGTCAACAGCGCGCAAGCCCGGGATGCAGTGGACGATTGAGTCAGTAAGTTTCAGAAAGAAAAGAAAAATGAAGTGATGAGCAAAAGGCACAAGTAACGGCGCATCGTCGCGAGAGAGCGGTTGTCGCATTAGTGGGGGAGGGGCATCTCAAAATTTGCCAGGTGCGACCGCTTTCCCACTGATGCCGTCACGTCAGGCCTCGTCCCGAGCCTGAGCATCCAGAGAGATAAGGCTCCTCTCCATCACAAAGTAGACTTGATGTAACAGCCATGGTTGAAGCAGCATGTGTGTACTCCTCACTTTGGCCAATCGAGTCACCCAGCAAATGACTTTGGTTCCCAACCATCAAGGCAAGATGGGCCAAGACCATAGACAACCAACACCAGTCACCAGTCAGCAATCATGTTCATTAACATCCAAAAGGGAGGTAAGATGAGGTTCAGTACTATCAATTGATTCGTTTAAATTCAAAAAATTGTTGGTTTCCAAAGCCTTCATTAGCCAACCCCCCGAAAAACTCCAAGTCCCGTCTCAGCTCGTGCGGCATGTGTCGCAATCTTCACTGATAATACATTCCACCATCTCCCAAGAACTGAGTAACGATGCCCCCTTATACACACAATACAACCAAACTCCCACCATTCACATAAGAGCCTATTCATGGTTATAAAAAAAAACCACACAATTCTTTAAAGTCGTCCATTATTGATTTGTCGTCAAGCCATCAACCGGTGATAACACCACACCAATAGGGAGGGAAGTAATAGTAACAAAAAACAGGGGTATCGATACGTCAACTCCCATCCGTAAAAAGATTTCCAAAATATTGGGAGCACATCCCTCTCATCCCTCTCATCATTCCCATGCACATCCTGTTGTCATAAAAATCCGATTCCAGTGATCCCACGCCCAGAAAGCTCCCTTGATATCTAGTACAAGTCCCTTGCGCCGTTTGTGCCATGCTGTTTTTCAAAATATTTCTTCCTGTTTTGTAAGAGATGAGGTTATTAATCTCAATATGTTGCGTTTTTGGGTGTTTTTTAGATGGCAGAGCTGTTATCCAGAATCATTTGCATCTCCTTGAGCTGATCGGCAGTAGGATCATCAGAGATCCAGGGACCCTTCTCCTCATCGGTAGCACCGTGGAAGGCCGTGGCTCGCTTGAGGGTCTGGACATCAAGATCCGTGACATACGATTTGCCATCGGAGAGAGGGAGGCGGACCTCGTGGTCGGTGGAGAGCATCATATCGTCCTTGGCTAGGCGTCGGGGGCCGTCGAACACAGCCAGGACACGCTTCTTCATAGTCATCTGGCCCTTGTCAAAGCCCCATGAGGAAGGGTAGTCGCGGCGGTTCTTACGGTTTCGGGTCTTGGTAGTGAGGGTGACACCACCACGGGAGTGAGTCAAGCCACGAGACTTCTGGACTCCATTGGCAGGGTTGCCCTTCTTCTTGGGCAGGCGGTTAGACTTGGTTGAAGCATCAGCCTCGTCCTCGTCAGTATCAAGCTCCTCGTCGTCCTCATCCATCGAGGTCATCTCGGTGGTGATGGGCAGGTTATTCTTCTCCAAAGTCTGGTGAACATCCTTGTCATTCTCAACCTCAGCCAGGCGTTTGGCGTTGATAGCCTCGGCAGGGTCCTCCTGCTGAACAATGCGAAGCACACAGTCGTCCAAGTGCTCGTAGAAGTCCTGAGCGTTGGAAAATGTCTGGGAGCAAGTGCTACACTTGCCAGTGGCATCAGGAGCATAGCCGGAGAGCTTCTTATTGTTGCTGCCGGCGGCCGACTTCTTGCGGCTGTTGGGGGGGGTCTGCTCAACGCCGTGAACGGCAGTCAAGTGGCGCTTGAAGACGTCTGCGCGGTTGAACGACTTCTCGGCAGCAGATCCAGAACCAGGGCAGAAACCGCACACCATGGTGCCCTTGTAGTGGGTCAGGGTGTGGCGGTTCTTGTCGTACTTGCGAGCAAAGCCCTTGATGTGGTACTCGCAGGTCTGGATCGGACACTTCTCGGGCCGCTCGTTTTGGTGGGTAAGCATGTGTGCCTTGAGGTCCTTGAAGGTCTTGCCGCAGTCGGGCCAGGTGCATCGCTGCTTCTCCTTCTCATCGCCGCTGTGGTAGTCGTTGGGAGTGGCAGGAACAAACTGGCTCATGCTGGGGGCACGAGCGTGGGGGTCCATTGGGGCGCCATAGGGGCTGCTGGGGAAGGTCTGCTGGAAAGAGCCGTTGTGAAGGAAAGGCGAGGAGCTGCTCGTGGTGCGCATCATGTTGGGCTGAGGCGAGGAGGCGATGGAGGGAGAAGTAGGATAGGGGTTTGGCTGCTGGAAGTGGGCATCGAATGTGGGCATGCCGCCCATGTGAGGCCGAGCAATTTCTGCATGGTGAATGTGCGACGGGTCTGTCGCAAAGGCGAGGTCAGCAAGCATGGTCGGAGATGTAGCAGAAATAGTAGAGTTGGGTGAATTGCGAGAGGACGACCAAGACTGGAGGGGGTAAACGAAATGACCGCTGCTCTGCGAGAAGAAGGCAGCGTCCCGTCTGTTCCGCACTGGAGAGACGGGGTGCTTCAGTGTTGGATGTGACGACCAGAGGGCTGTCTCAGTTGGCGAAATAGCGGTAGTGCTAAGTCGTCGCTTAGAGGCAATGGAGGGGGTGAGGGGCGCAATGTTGGTAGATGTCGCGGAAGAAGAGGAGCCAAAGGGAGAAGAAAACGAAAAACGGTATTCAGACGTCAATCCGTCGTTTGCGACAGGAAGCGCCGAAGCATCATTTGAAGAAGCAGAAGATGTTGAGACAGGAAGTGCGGATGGACAGGGGCAGGGAGGTTTAGACGAATGGCGGGGAGGCCTCTGCTGCGCAGCGGGGCCATGGGGCGAAGCAGCGACAGCAGTGGCTGTAACATCAAGACTAGTAGTAGAGGCATCCAACTCACCAACAAAACCCTTTGCGGTATTGTAATCAAAGGCCGCAAACTCTTCCATGCCGTGGCCAGCGAAGGGAAAGTCGTTGCCGGTCATGTAGCCGTCGCCGACAATGGCGGGCTGGACACCGAGGCCCTGGGGAATCCACTCTGCACCAGCACCCATCTGGCCGTGGTTCGACTGGGGAGAACCAATGTTGGAGGAGGCGGCAGAGGGGACAGAGGCGGTTGACATGCTAGAAGAGGGCAATCTCATGTCACTCTCATCGTACATTCCGGGTGACGAGCGGTTGAGAAGATAGCTCGGTGTGGCCTCGGCGAAGAGGGCGGGCTCGTAGCCCATCGAGGTGGGGAAAACGTCCTGGTGGTAGCTGGCAAAGGCGTCGGCGGTGATAGGGACGTCCATTGAGCCCGAGGTATAGACAGTCTGCGCGAACTCGTCGGGAGAGTCGCTTTGTGGAGCAAACATGACGAATGGTTGTTCCATGGCTGTCATGATGTAGTCGGAAGTGAAACGGGAAGGAAGCGGGATGGTAAAGTATGGCCGGAGGCAGTGCTTGTCAAGGCGGTTGCAGAGGTGGGCTTGATGTTATAGCCCAACCACGAGGAAATGCGATCACCTTTATCTAAAATGGACAAGACAAACAGTCAGAATCCAAGCCTTCTGGAAGGACAAAAAACGTGTCAGTGGGGGGAGGGCGAGAGAGCGCACCTGCACTTCGCATTCCAGACAAGACAGTGAGGCTGTGATGCAGAAGGGTCTCGCCTAGTCCGAGAAATGAATCCAAGTTGCGTCAACCCAGGGAGCGCGATTCTTGAGAGGCGACCAAGACGGGTTTCTCCTGAGTCTTGAGGTGGAATATGGGTTAATATATCAAAATATATTAACAAAGTCACCCAAGATGGTGAACCACTCCAGCGAGCGACTCAAGACAGGTGGTGGAGGTTGGAGGTGAGGCAAGGTGTCTCGCAAAGAGGAATTAGTCAAGAAACCTCTGGTATCTGCCAGTCGATCAGACAGACGAGTAACGAAGGTGATTCAAGGCAAGAAGCCAACAGAGTGGGAAGACCAGGAGTTAATGATCAAACTATGGCCACAAGGCTTTCCTGGAACATGAAGAAGTTGGGGGCTTCAAGATAGATATAGACAAGGCGCCCAGCACCTGCATCTGGGGCCCAGTCCGTGACGGATCGGTCTCTGGTCAGTCGAGATGGACAGCCTAGGGCCAGAGAAACTAGGGCCTACCTACGGGATCAATAGGTAGACCATGTACCTTGCTGGGGCCCGCCCTCAAGGATACATGGGGCTTTGGAGCGTGGAGCAAGCCATCCCAGCCTAGCGAGACCCGAGGAGGTGTGGCATGAAGGCTGTGGGTGTGTGGTGTGTAAGAAATAGTACCATGTTGCGAGCGCGAGTGGGTGGATTCGACATGGTCGCAGGGAGGTTGTGATTGTGGTGTAAGCCAGCGGTGGTGTGCGGCGGGCGACCCAGGCTAGAGGGCGCCCCCCCTCCCCGGCGCCAGCCTCAATCGGGGACCGGGGTGTAGAGACATTTACTAGCAGCTAAAAGGCTACACGCGAGAATCCGATGCCGTCCCCAAAGCCAGTCCAGACTCGGTATTCGCAAAAGGATGACTCTTGGGAGGGGGGTGATGGTGATGCTTTGGTGGTGGCCAGGGCAAGAAAAATGGCGGCGAGGTGTGTCACCGCCCCCCGACCCCAAAAGAAAAAAGGGGAGGGGAGACCGGGGGCGCCGCCGAAAACCCTCTCTGCACATTGGAAGAGCTACCTATTATGAGCCCTATTCAGTGCAAGGAGTGGAGGTTCAGTGGGAGGAGGGCGCCTCGCAGCGGTGGAGGGTGTGTGCTGTGGTGCCAAAGAGGGAGGGGGTGGACGTCGCCCAAGGCCGCCAGGCCAAGGCGATCTCTTCTGTGTGGGGACGGAGGGTAGCAGGTACTAATGAGTACAGAGTACAACTGTCGGCAAGGCCTCCTGGGCGCAAACAGGCGTTCTGGGCAGGCACAGGAGCCTGCAGGGGCACAGGGCACCAGGTAGCAGTACCCCCAGCCCTGTATCGATCAAGCAGGGGAGTCTGGGGATCCCTGTTACATCGATTCTCAATAGCATGTCCCCCGTCCCCAGTCCTCAAGTCCTACAGCAGTCGAACTGCCCAGTCACAGAGGCCAGCACGCAGACGCGCCGCCATTCATCAGGGGTCTCTCGCAAAATGAAAGAGAAGGGCACTTCCAACATGTTTATTTTTTTTTTTTTTTTTTTTTTTTTTCAGTCTGCTGCAAAGGAATCCCCAAATGTACAGTACCTACCAGCCAGTCCGCGACAGGTACAGCCCTAGTCATCCCAAGTCATGTCCTTCCCCTCCCCTTCCCCCGTTTCTAAAGTGGGCTGCCCTCTCCCACTCGATTCGAGGCAATCAAAGACAGCATGATATGGCTGTCGAAAACTCAAGCTCAAGCTCCAGCCAGAGACCCCGTCGAGACAAAAGTCAACAGGAGACATGACAGGGCCAAGCCACCTCCATTCACACATTCCCACCCCGCGTATATCAGCGTGTACCAATTGCATCATGTACGTGAACCGCCATGCTATTCTAGTCTGCCATGTCCTATCTTGAGTTTCTGCGTTGTTAGTTCCATATCTCTTGGTGTGCATCTGTCTGCCTGTCTGTCTTTCTGTCTTTCTGTCTCAATGACAATATGCAATGCTTCCTACCTACGTACGACCTTGCATCGACCGTGCTCCCTTCCCAAAATCATGACCGACAGACTGACCTGCCCTCCCGTTCAATGTCTGACATGGACCAGCCCGTCGGTCGGGAGCACAGGCAATTGCTCTTGTCCATCCATCCAGTTGGTTGACAGCTGAGACCTCCTCGTCCACTCAAGAGCCCCTCTTTCTTCTGTCTCGTCGCCCCCTCTCGCTCAAGACAAATCGAGACACGGAAGGAGTCGCGGCAATGCGATGTGATAACGGTAGTCTGCCCCTCACCCCTCCCATTGGAGGCCAGGCTTGTTGCCACGCTGCAATTCACAATTGAACCATCCGCCCGGTTAGTGTAGACTGGGAGTAAAGCGCCTGCATCGACTGTGCCCCATATGCTGTATGCCGTCTGCCGTCATGAGTCTATTCCTCGTGTAAGAGGGTACGATTTGTGCTGTGCAACACACGTACTGGGTACCTACGCCATCTGGTTCTACATGTGTAGGCATTATTAGCAACAGCACCCGTTGTGCAGCATATAATGGAGGGCACTGCCATCCCGTGCCGATGTGGTGGAGGCTTTGGTGCTAGTACTGGGGAAGGGATAAAAATATCCCTAAGCTATGCAGGTGTGCTGTGTTGTGTTCGTGTGGGTGGGCTTGCCTTTGTGCAAGTCCTCGAGGGTCAATTCGCCCAATCGCGCGCCCCATCTGCGTCTCTGTTCCTCACTGGGCCTCGGCTCCGTGATCCAATATCATCTGTACCACAGCGGCAGAGACAACCACACACACCACACCACACATAACTAAAGTATGTATCCAAATAGTGATTACCATCCACCACCGGACCCTAGCACGCCCACGCCCACCCCCCTGGCCCCGGGACCAATAGTAAGCTTCGGCTGTCACGGTCTAAATCGGCCCCGAGCCAAAGGACACAGCCCGGCCTCGCCCGCTCCCACGTTAACCGCGAAACCTCCCCGAACAGTCTCTACTCACTTCTTGTTGGCCAGTAGGTCCCCGGAGAGGCGTTTCCCGACGACCCCCGTCCTTCCGCTAAACCTAGTTTGGTATCCCGCTAAGCTCTACTGGGACACTCGTGTCCTAACCCCGTTGGCGATCACTGATGTCAATATCAGGGGCCAGCCAATTTTGATGACGATGGACATGCCTGTCATCAACGTCGCTTGACTTTGCCCAAACCGGTCCCCCTCCGGCCAGGTTCTGTGCTCACTCTTTCCGTCTTCTCCGCGCTTTGAGCTCGCCTGTTGTGTTTCCGGCGCATGTTTCATCTTTGATTCCTCCACAGTGTCTCCATATTCTCTATCCCGCCTTTAGAAGCCCCATGGAACAGCAATTCCCGGCCATTGAGCGACAACTCCGACGTGGCTCTCCACTTCGCGTCGGCTCAACACGACGGCCAAACCTGTCATCCAAAGTCTCAACGGCCATAGTGGGGTCGAAATTTCATTTTCCAAGCTGAAGAGAGCCAAAATTCCCACGGATATGTGGACAAGAGATGAATCGCGAAGGGAGAACAAAAGTCTGTCGGCAGTTCCACAAAAATATATGAAGTCTCAAAGTGTGTATACACTCCGCGAATCAGTCAATGTGAATTCTGTCTGCGCCATCCGTCACGAAGCATGTGCATTCATCAGCAAGTCCGTTAAGGTATCGATAACCTAAAGCTTATGACATGGCGTCCCGGAGATAATGCCACAAAGGCACCTGTCGTGGATATCATGCTCCATGAAAATGATGCCATCCCATTGTCGTTGGTTCAACCCCATACTCAATTGACGGCGACAATTCCGCAACAACAAAAAACCGACCCAGACGCCAGTTCACGGCCCGTGTCCTGTAAGCACCTTCTAGTAATCACCAAACTGCTCAAAGCGGCGGGGAGAAAATGTAGCATTGTCATATTAGCCCCACCAGTCGGCTTGGGCCGGACGACAACTGGCGTCAGAGCCCACGCCGTTTGAGTTGGACGGGTCTCATATCCGCTCATCTGCCATCTCTGCCAGCAAGTCCTTAAGCCAAATGTTGAAACGGTAAATGTGCCTTGCAAAGGTTGAATGAAAGTCCGCGGGTCATTGGGCGCTCCAGCCAGGAGCTGCACAGAGTTCCTGCATGGACGGTGTTTGGCATTTTGGTGGTGGTGGTGGTTCGAGTCGTCCCGCAACGGGCATAGTGCCGGCTGAGCCTTAGTACATAGTTGGCGTCGCCTCCCGCATGGTGTGATTGGATGCAGTACGCCCACAAAACCCCTTGTCAGCCCAAGTTATAAAAAGAAGCGACGTGATGGCTGTGCAACCACGGCCACTTAGTGGCTGCCGTGGAGGTGGCATCTCCAGTATCACCAGCCCATACGCCAAGACCTGCAACGAGATCACGATGAAGTAGGGACTGTGGCAACAGTATGTCATGCGAATCCATCCAAAGCAATTATGTGTATGCTGTGCTCCGCCCAATGACCCGCCATGTCGAGTTGGGCACTACTCTTGGTGCCTGGCGAGTGATACATAGGCAAATGGTGGGTTTGAGGTTAGCCCACTGCAGCAGTTGATTGCTTATTTGCTTTGTTGAACGAATCCTACCGTCATCCCCAGTCGGATTCACGGTGAAATTGTAGCACCTAGTAACTCCTCGTATTGCTCGTGTTGCATCGCATGGGTATTTTCTCGGGTCGTCGATCATTACAAGGCATGTACTCGTCGGCCGACGTCACTACAAACCGAGTCAAAGCACAAGACGGTGTAGGGTACGGCATGCTTTGGAGAATACACCGAGCCTCGTTCGAGCGGGGTGCTGCAACGCCAACATTGACTGGCGCGACAAGGCAGCCGCCGGCATTCCAACCACCGTCCCAAGGATTTCCTTGCGGCTGGCCAACACAATGGGGTTCCCAAGGAGTGGGTCAGCAGTAAACTCTGAGTAGTATGGCCAAAGTTTGAGCAGAAGCGATGAAGATGGCTGATCCGTGTCCTGGTATTGGCGTTGTGAGTGGCTAACGCAGGAACATGTTGCTGATCAACCTCTCGGCAATGGCGTTAGCTTTGGGGGAAAAGCCGCCGACCCAACACTCTGGATAGCACATCCCTCCCCGCACGGTTCCCGATACGCCATCTTAGCCCATAGGGGGCCGTTGCAAGACAGAAAAAAAAGCGCAGTCACCAGAATATTCGACCGGCGGGGCCTGGCAAACAGCTCTCCAGCAACCCCCATCAAAAATTGCTTTTCGAAGGAAAATAAAATAAAAATGTCAATATGCTGCAAACTCGGGCGTTCCGTCGTCCAGGGGCAATTGAATGAGATGACAGCTTCAAGGTCGACTAGGGTCGTTACGGTTGCACTGCGTCAACCTCGTCATCTCCCTGGGGGCAGGTCTGTTGCTGGTATCCAATCAACTTGTATCCGCATCTGGACCTGACACTGAAATGCAACCCTTGTCATATTGACGTGCCGTTTACAATGTCCTCTACTGCCATGATCGCCTGCGTCACTCGGCCGTGTGTCTGAGTCTCAAGGGCGGCCTAGACCACGATGGCCACCAGTGATCCCGGTCAGCATGGCATCGTCGGGACTGCAAAAAGAAAAAAGAAGCGAGAAAAAGTAAAAACTGCAAAACCCAGATGAAAGATGAGTGCATGCGCGAAATCGGTTATTTCATGCGATCCATGTTTCTTGCCAGGAACGGGTGCGGGCTCTTCCCCTTGCTAGGATTTCATCATGAACGGAGATGGAGAAGCGCGTGCGCCCAAAGAAAAGAAACCCCCGCCTGATCAGTGCGTCCGTTTCGTGCATTCCTTGCACACCGGGAGGCTGGGAGGCGGGCAGTTCTCCATGCAATTGTGCCCGCCCTGCCTGAAAACAAAGCAAGAGGTTAATCTCAAGAGTCACAGCGAGGAGCAGGCAGCAGGGGAGGCAATTGTGAGGCATGTCTGTGCAAGCATCGAGATACGTTGAGACCCGAAGCCCTGGTCCAGCTTCCTATTCGCCCCTGGGGAGCATACCGACACTCGGGTACTGCCATTGTATTTCGTTTCTTTCTTTTTTGTCATGACACCCTACCACCACTCTTGCCCCCCTTCAACAATCCTGGCTTATATCGATTCCCGCTGGACGGTCCTGTGGCTTGCTGGAAACAGCCGCCAGCCCGTAAAACGCACCGGCCAAGGCCGAATTATCCCAAGAAGGACAGCCTGCAGATGGAGGTCCCCGAATGAGACGCTGTCCGCCCAACCGGTCGGCGCCAGGACGACCCCTCGCTGCAGCCTTTCAGTTGCAGCGGGCATGAAGCGTACTTTGGTACGGTGCCACACCAGAGCCAAAGAAAGGGTGCGACCGGTGTGCGTCAAGCAGCGCTGTGCTGTACACCCCATCAGACGTGGCACTGAGGTACTCAGCCCTACCAGATGCGCCAGTCCATATCACCAGCCATTGCTGGCCATCCGGAGGGACAAACACACACAGCAGGTAGCATCCTCCGAATTGCTCCCTGTCCCATTGCTTACTCCCCCAGGCAAGAACCGCCGACGAGAGAGCGATAGGACTCTGTTGCATGTCATGCAGGGCATGTCAAAGCCCAACGGAGCAAGGGACGGGCAGCCCGTCTGACTGGCCGGTCATTGGCCTGGCGAATTATTGGTTTAGTGCCCGTTCCATCCTACGTGTTGGTGGTGCCCACACAGGCGGGATGCCTGTGATTGGTGATTGCATGAGATGGAGATTTGACGTTTTCAGGAGCAGAGATACCAGACACTGCAAAACGAGTATGCCTGGCTCCAATGTGTAGAAGCTGTCCTGAATAGGATAGCACACCCTCCCAACCTTGTGTGTCAGAGCTGCGTGCCATAGCCATCAACTACCGATGACCGCTAAAGAACGGTCCATTTCCGACTCGAGGCAAACACCGTGAAGCCCGAGACGACTTTCATTAGCACACACACTCTTGCGCGTGGGGCGAATGCGAACGCATAGACTACAAAGCGGTCAAAGCTTGTTCGTCAAGCTCTCCACTCACCCCTGCCCCCTGCTTGGTGCCGGAATGGCGCTGGACCCTGTGCTTCACCCCCCCCCCCCCCCACCCCCACCCCCCCCCCCCCCCCACCCCCCCCCCCCCCCACCCCCCCCCCACCCCCCCCCCCCCCCACCCCCCGCCCCCCCCCCCCACCTCGTGTATGTGCGACGGAGGAAGGAAGAGAGTAAGGGACGAAAGGCGCGAAACGAGAACGCAGCACAGAGAGGCCAGCGCACAACGCGCACCACGTACACAACAGACAGACAGCACAGACACACCAGAACACGC